>JABASH010000181.1:0-52981 GCA_019776445.1 Tomocerus maximus | reverse complement strand
TGATAATAAACCTGTTAAGTAGATGAGTTAGTGAGACTAGAGCATTTTATTTATTGCTTACGTCATACAATACAATATGGATAACATTTATTAACTTATAATTTTCCATATCGCCTCCTCAATATATTCAAGTTAATCAATCTCATTTAAATATCTGCAATTACAGGAGTTTGCAAAATTCACAAATTATTAAATTCTGCTATACCTGCGTAGTATTTATTACATATTATTTACCTAGGTTAAACTGCATCGCGGTATCGGACTGACTGAGACTGACGGCTGTACATACTTATCTGTAGTAATATTTTTATCAATCTCTAAAAATTACTGCTTTTCACTTTTTAAAATATTTGCATAACAGATAATAACGTACATAACTTTACATATACTTAGTTTAGCTACAACTTAACAAAACTATTTTCAAGTTTTACATTACACTTAAATTATGCGAAAGTAGATTGATCTATTTACTTAATATTACATTAATATGTGGGGTAAAAAAGATAATTGTCCATCTAGGTTGATATCAACTCCAAACTTTTTTGTCTAGATAGATTTGTTCCATATTTCAGTACTCCACGCCCATAATAGTATCTATTCTTATCTTCTTTTGTCCATTCAATTTGAAAGTTATTTAAAAATCTAAAGTTAACAACCTAAAATTTCATAACAAATTATTTTTTAATTTAAGGAAATGATTATAAATGTCGTTAGTTTTTGTTGTTTTACTTTGATTGCAATAGAAAAACTATTTTTACCATAACAAGTTCAGAAATGACTTTATGCATATGAACGAGGAGGGATCAGGAAAAATAGAGAACAGTTCCATTTCATAATATCGTAGATGAGAAAGTACTGTGATATTAATAATAGTAATATGTTATCATTATCTACTTTAGCCTATCGCCCTATGCGCCATACAGTTGAATTCTTTTTCGGACATTTAAAAAATATAAATGTTGTCCGACTAAGTTTATCAATCAACACTTCAGCTCTTGCACTTTGACAAAAATTCATTCATTGATCCACCATTCTTGATAATTTTTCTTAGATAGGTAATCTTAATAGCATCTATTTTTCCGTTAAATTTTTATATCTGCTGTACCGCAAAATAATTGAAGACTATAATATGATGTAAAAAAAACCTGCTTAGTCTTACATTTTGTATAAATAGTTCCATTTACTAAACGAATTGAAGTAGGTAAACTAAACTACTAAACTTATGACTAAAAAATCCGAATACGCGTTAAATTGTGGCATGTCCGACTATAAAAAAATTATCCGACTCATTAATTGTAGCTTTATCATCATGCAACATAAAAGTATACTACAAATTGTACTGATCCAACAGTAAAAACTTTCGTTAATTGTTAGTTCATTTAACACACCCCGTTTATATTTGCTTCAAAAATTGAAATATATAACGAGTTAGTATACACTCGTAGTTAGCGGGTTGAGATGAACCTCCACCGAGTTCCGGTGTGGATCTGGTACTACTTATATTATGTACGACGATGTCAACCTTTCGCTATTTTAACTGAATAAAAATGATAATAAACATCAAAAATTAACATTAAATATTATGTAGGTATACGTATTTCATATAAAGTGCTTATACCTATACTAAGTACTATAATATGTAAGAATTGGTATGTTAACATTTTATTGTATTTGGGCAGCAGGACATTTTAATTCAATTTTAAACAATTGGTTCTGCGTAGCTACCAAATTTTTATACAGTCTCGAAAAATAACAATTTATAATAGTGTGTAAGTAAGGATTCGTTTTAGTCACTCTTATCACAAATAAATATTGTAACAACAATTAGTGAATTTAAGGAAATGTCCATTCTATGTACTATTTCTTGATCAATCCGTTTTTATTACAATAATAAATCAAGTGGCATTATACTGAGTTAAAGTATCCTAACTTTTTCTTGCATTAATTGTGCCCCCAAAACTGCGAATTGCTTTATTATGGCTTCTTGAACGAATGTGTGACGAATTCTTCTTTTATTCAAATGCATTGCTCACACTAGTACTTGAAAGAATCTTTCGATAGCTGAACAATGCATTTTCCCACACTATAAATCTAACTAAAGAGTATTTTGGAAGAATTATTTTGTATATCAGATTGGTGTTAGTCGAATTCCCGTTATGTGAGACTGTCGAATTCAATTTAAATAGCAAAAAGCTATAAACGCTAGTTTTGGTTCCCGATGTACATATATGACTTAAATTACTGTTGGTTCTTACTTTTAACATTAGATTCCTAGATATCACAAAGTATTGCTAAACTAAATACATAATGACCGGAGTCATGCGTGAATTGATACCTGAAAAGCAATCACATCAGATTCAAATGCATTTCTATTGTCGTAGATACCTATCATCATTTTGCGGTATTGTCACTTATCGAATTTAATGGACCTAATCGCCAATCGCTTTGACACTCTTGATTTTACAAGAAGATGGAGTTGTAACTTTACACACCTTGTGTTACTTTTGTTGTTCCTAAAGTTCGGCTAATTTCCCACTTACGACTTACAACGACTAACGACAGCACAAGCCGTTTTATCCATGTAAATATTGACAGAGTATATAAAGCCAGTTATATTGTAAATGAACTAGAAAGTTGCATTCCTGTTGTCTTAAATAAAGAGCCGTAATGTTGGTACAGGTGGTAGTGAAAAAATTCATAGACGTGAGTGACGGGATAGAAAATCAGTCTGGACTGGAAGAAAAGTTAGAAATTATAGTCTCATGTCTCATCTCATCAAAATGGCACATGTAAGTACAACTAGTAGGACAGGATAAATTATTCTTAGCTTTCATTAAATAGTAGTCTTAAAAAGTTAGTTTTTAGAATTGATCTGAGTAGAAAATCCGAAAAAGTATAGGGAATGAAAAACAAAATCCAAACGTTACGTATATTCAGTTTATTTGTCTTTGCATTTTCAAGCTTACTATTTATATTCCTACCAACTATGCCCGTTTCTTACCCGGAAATTACTGAACGATTTTCTTTCGATTTCACAATTTTATCTCCATTAATTGCCCTTGGCTTAAACATGTATTTACGTTAGTAAAAATGAAATTTTTCTAATTTTTCTAGTGTATACAGTCGTAGGGTCCGAAAGGAAAACTAACTAGTCCTTTTACAATATGCTGTAAAGATAATGGTTATTACAATATAATTGTTGTAGCAAGTAAGTTTTACTTTAAATGGGCCTCAAAGTTTGAATTGTTAACTACATGTACTAAAAACAAGTTTTTTCGAAAATTCCTGCGCTAGACTTCATAATTGCTAATAATTGTCACCATTATCCTATTTTTATGTTTTTGGTATGTTCTAGGGAAATACTAGAAACAGGTATCTAATTCTTCCTTAGTGTTATGCTAACTTTTTGTTTTTAAAAGCTTAAATGTTTTCTGTTATTTTCTTAATTTTCTACTGTTGGCTAGAAAGGTACTTAGTGTAACTTCATATAGAAAATCTCCATTTGTGTGTTAAATGAGGAATTAGAAGCCACAGTCTTACTAGAAAACACAAAACGTCTATTTGCAAGATAACAAAGTGTAAAACTGAAATAATTTGGCAATGCTGCGTTATATAAAAATTATATGACAGTCATTGGCCGTACACGGTACATAGGTATATACATGAAATGGTAATTAATGTAGATTTACTAATAAGTGATAAGATAACACCGTTCAACAAGGCCGAAAATATGGCCACCAGTCTTATTATATAATAAGATTAAAAGTAATAATAGTGAAACAGACTCGTTTTCTCCATGAAGATTCATACGATACACAACTAAAGCTACTTTATCCATAGATTTTACAGAGATTATTCACAAAAAGTCAAAAAATTCCTTGCACTTGCATTTGTCCGTGCCGATCTTATACAGAACATGTTTACATGAAATGTGTCCACACGGTACTTTTCTCAAAATATAAATATAGAAGAGGAACGTTTTAAGTAAATCAGTTAACTGACAAAATCGTCCTTCTTACGCACACAATACAGAACACACGATGAGTTGAGGTTAGCAGACAATATCATTGAGTCGTGTTGCATATTTTTATTTTGTATAGTATTCCTCATTCCATCCTGCTAATATTATTCAAATCTACAAAAAGGACGCTGCGAAGGTATAGACTAATGTGATCAGTAAAGGAAAATGGTTTTCTTTAGTCGTAATAATAACTATTTCGTTATAATTATTTCGTTTCGTCACCGGACTGCATGATCACTGGTGACTGTCAGAGGAAATGGCAATCCATTAGGAACCATTGCCGGGGGTATAAATCCCAAGTGTCGCAGCACTCGGTTTGCCTTATCAATTAGCAAATCCTTGTACCTCCATATCGTAGTGTCCATCACAGAGTTCCTACGATAGTCCTTATCGCAGTTCTTCAGAGCTCGCACACAGTCAGCTCTGTAGTGCTGTAACTGGGCGTACTCTGTTCCCACTGGGTACGATGTGCAAGAACCATTGAGACAAGCCAATGGAAAATGGTTATGTAATGTGATAACCCGCTCCGGGTTGTGGAAACACTTCACGTACTGTCCTGGCTTCGTGTAATTCCGAGACCGATACACATGCTACAACCATTAAGTCAAATTTAGGGCCAATTTCATTATGTCATTACTATGCATCCTCTAAATGTGGGAATTATACCTGCAGCATATGAAGATATTTCGGGATTCCTGGGAACCAGTGATGTCCGTGGATCATGTCGTCCAGAAAATAAATATTTCTGAAATTATACGATGCCCTGGAATCATTTTTCGACAATCGAGATTTCCGATCAACTTCTACCATCAATTCCTTCCAAGTCGGCGCTTTCATTGGCATGATTACCTTCAAAAAAACAACTATTAGCAACATATTCCCAACTCATAATTTTTGCATGTCAATCTATGAAATAATCTCTAGACAACATTTGAAATCAAATAAAGTAGGTAGTTTTGTGTATAAACCTCGTCAATATCCAGTAGTGCTATGTACTCATATTGGTATAAATTTCTGTATAAGCAGTCGTTATAAGGAATTACTTCATTTTGTCTCTTGTGGTTAACCTAGTTAGTAAGTACACATTTAGAAAGTTAGAATTACTCAAATTTCTTTGCAAATAAATGTAAAAATCGAAACAAGTTCTTTACTTTTTTCCCAAGATAAATGTGCCGTATACGTGGGTCATTCGGCTGTCCTCCAGGCAATGTAAGTGGAGTCACATCGATTTGTCCAGTCTTCTGGTAATAACGTAAAACCTAAATATCCACACAGAATCTCCAATTATTACTAATATGTTACAAACAAATCAAACATTTCTAAACTATAAAATCAAGCAAGTAACACTCGTTACGCGGATTCAGGTTTTTAGAAATAGTGTTGGGGTAGACCTACCTTAGTAATATTCGGATGAACAGCGAGTTCATAAAAGAAGATCTTGTTGGCCCCAAGAATTCCTAAGAGCTCAATCCACTCAATGAGTCGGACAGATAAATCCTCGTGGAGAAAGTCCAGTCCTTTTACACATACAGCAAATCCTTGCTTCTTAGCCGGTCTGTCGTATAACACCCTCAAATTATTATTAGCTGCATGGCATGGCTTTTCAACCACCGATACAGATGCTGGAACCTGGAATCAAACGATGAATTTATTTAAATCTTGTCAACAATAACTTGTCTTGAATAACACAGAAGAATCATTGTCATCCAGTAAAAATATTAGTGCGGTTAAATTTTGATAAGGCTTAATGAGCATTTAATTTGATTTTGTCTATGAAAAATGCATTGAGACTAAAGAGAGAAAGATAACGGTATATTTTACCTTGCCATGATGGCTTTTTGGCACTTGACAGGCCAGGAGGTAAGGCTGAAAGACTCCTTGTTTATAGTTGCCCCATTTGCTAAACCAAATGTATTTATACTCTAATACCTAATAAGCAAAAAACTGCCGTTAGACATTCTCGCCACAAATGTTATTCAATGAATCGAAACAGTAGTAGGTAGTCGGAAAGACATAAATAAATTAAATTTCCAACGAACTTTAGAAAAGACAGGTTCCTTTTCTTTGGCAAACCAAATTTGGCAGTATGACGTTACATTTGGTTCAATCCGATCCATCATTCCTAGAATACGAAGGGAAGGTCCTAGTCGATTTCTAGCTCTTACGTCAAAGTAAGCCCCATACAAGTGCAGCGTTCCATTGGAGGTTCTCAATGTCTGCAATTCCACGAATAAAAAGGATTGAATAAAAGTCAAGTGGGTCGGAGAAATCCGAGAATGTAGACCCAGTTGAAACTCACCTGCCAATATGTATTGCTAAACTCGAGATCATAAATGGTAGGGAATCTGGCACAGGTAGAATTTTTGAAATATTTCGGTCCATCCTTATTGGCTAGAATGTAGGGCGGGTGCGGAATGTTCCTAATCGTTGCAGCCGCCTCAAGAATTAAATCTTCGATGCTTTTGGTCTCCTTATCCACCAGAGGTTCTTCGTCGCTCCAGGGATACCTGAGAGTTGTCGTGGAGGAGGAGCCTATAGTCAACCCGAAACTGGAGGAAGACTGTCCGTTGATATTCGTGGAGACACTACTGCCCCCACTGACCCCAGCTACATTGCTGCCCAGACTGCTGTCGGAGTAAGAGCTGCTACTCCCACTCGGGATGTTCTGTACTGGACTTAGATTATCTGCCACGGAGGACATGGAGGACAGAGAAGATGCCGAAGACGACAGCATCAGGGAAGAAGGCAGCAACGGGTCTGGAGATCGGATGTTGTTCATTGCACTGTTGCTACTGCTCAGGATACTGTCCACATCGTAGATAAGGGCTGCTGGGATTTGCGGAGAATCGTTCAGACTTCCACTACCCCCTGTGTCCTTTGCTACGAAATGAAATACTCCGTAGGCCATGCACAGCCACAGAGAAATTACAAGAGTTCTCCGACAGGGTCTTCCACCCACCCGCCAAAACCATCCTGGTCCGTTTGAAGGCATCACCATCTTTCTTCTCTATATTTATTCTGCAAAAAACCAAAATTACTCCATTACTCAAATTATTTGCTTACGATTTATTCTAATTTTCAAATAGCTATCCTACCATGGGTTGGATAGTTATCACTATTAGAGTTTAGAAAAGATTCTGTCATGCGCCCTAATTGCCACCATAATATGTACTGGGTGAAATTCCGTCGAATGGTAATGGTGTACAGGTGCTTATGTTTTCGTGTGGTATTATCAAAAATTAGTAAAATTATATTTAATTATCGTTTTTAGCAGGACCATTAAGGACATTGTGAAGGAATGTGAAACATGGGTTTCAAAAGCAGGAGGAGCACCCTAACGGCTAAACTAATTTAATGAAATTTGCTGATTAAAGTCAACTGAAATGAGCTTCTCTTTGTTTATTTACATTATTATTAGCACAGATAACGGACACCATTGTAATGCATGAACAACCAATTCCACATCCACGTTTTATTTGAATCCTTTCTAACTCCAATAATTGTAGCGACATCCACTGATGACCTTGCAAATTGGCGAAAAGTTTTAGGTATAGTTTTAACAATCCTATTGATGAATTCATTGGCAAAGCAATCATACATGATATCAACGAACATCCTTCCTGTTTGTCATTTCTCTTCGTTTGTTCCCTACGCAATTTTTTTCATTCCTGATGCTAATTTTACTAATTATTCGATCTCTGTATTCGAACTATAATCCAAAATCTAATCTAAATTGTGGATACACCTACTATACATAGACATAGAGGATTGTTCTGGCAATTCTGGCTATCTTTAGGTCATGTGAAATGAATTCATTTACTGCATAGGTACCTGACTACAATACTGAGAGCAGTAAAGAAAGTCTTTTCCATCAAAAATACAAAAATAATTGCCTATTTTCTCGTAGCAGTTTCTAAACGTGTGCATAGGTAGCTACATAATTATTGCCTCCAAGCAAATCTAGTCTACATTAATGCAGAACAGAAACTAAAAATGAGGATTAAATACTTTGATGCTACTTTATAGGGGATAAAATCAGTTGGTAGCTAATTTCTATGCAGTTCTAAACAAAGCTTCATTTCTTGTTATCTCGCATCTGTATTGTTTAGAGATTACATGTATAGCATGCTGCAGCTGACGGATTTATTTTTCCGTGTTGGCAAAGCTGACTCACAATAAAATAAATGACAAAACTATCTCAGAGTTTCATCTTATTCGTGGATTGCATTGCAGTAGTTTGTAGTACAGCAGTAGCTTCGTAGTTTTCATGAAATGTGGGATAATGAATAATATCACGAATCATTTTCTAATGCTCTTTTTTATGCCGATGTTGATATTGTTTAGCCATTTCCCTATTTTTATACTCTATGATCTCTGATGTGCATCTTGCTTTTATTGCAGCAGGCAGCTGGGTTATTGCAAAATCAGAATCTGCTATTTGATTGTCATGGCACTACAAATATAATGATACTGCTACCGTTGATATAAGGCTGAAAATCCCTGAATTATATTTTATGAGAATTCCACACTAGTCGTCTCTGCAGAAAATGGTAAAAAATAAGCCTAAAAAGGTTCGTAGTGACTACCTATCTATTATGTCCCATCTGCTACATGGCTATATTGCCCATCTATACACACACAACTGTCTAAATACCATTTCTTCCAAGTTCAATTTACCATTTTAGTGAATAATGAGGTAGCAATCTTATGAAATGTGTGAACAACCTGATCAATTGCTACAAGTATACTAGTCAATATTCCTCCGTTCCTATACTAGGTATTGTATTTGCACTATGCACATAATACTCAACGACAATAGCATATTTTTAAAAAGACGAGACATTTTTGATTTTGATCGAAGAAAACTTAATATAAATCTATAGCCATCACTATTGCCAATTGAATCTTGAATTCATACCAGAAAATTCTGTCATTAATAGTCATTACGCTTAGTTGTAAAAACAGACGCGTATTTTGCAGTAGGATACCTTAGTGAATGTTTGTGCAAAAAGGGTAACTCGCTTTTATAAAAAGACTTAAAACGACTTAGTATTTTTATTTCTGTGGGTAGGTGCATTGTTATATCATAGGTACCTATACAATGCAATACTCATCAACTACGAATAGCATTGAATTGCGTATAGTACAATATTGTTATTGTCAAAACGTTTCACGCACTGTTTTCATCGTTTTAAGCTTAGGCCTAGTATAGTATGGAATAAGTTAAGTGGCTGAGTGACTGTCTCGCCTCTTTCATACATTCATGGAGTTAAATTCCGATGAGACAAGATTATGCTAATGGATTTATCTAACGCTAAGCTAATAAGTGTAATCCCAGTCTTTGAATGATGTGAGATGTGCTGCAGCCTGCTAAAACGTAGTATTAAAAACGAGAATGTGTGACTTGATTGTAAGTATGTAACATTCCAGGGGTAGGCAGTCCGAGTTGTTATATTTGTAGTATTTTGTTGAGTGGAGTGACCGGATAGACTAGGACTGACGATAGGACTCTGCCAGGCATGTAATACTTTGATTGGGGACACATTATAAGGATGAATACTTGTCTCTCACAATAAAGAGTTGCTCTGCCATGGCGTTATAAATAAAAGTTCAATACATCTTGCCTTTAGTTTTGCATTTCCCTATAGCCAGTCTTCGTTTGGCAATCTTACAGGTGAGCAAATATAACAGATACTAAATAAATACCCAGAAGTATCTTGCATAGGACAGTGCACAAACAGAGAGTACGGCTAAATAGTCACAGAAAAGTGTTGATAGCCCATCCAGCATAGTTATTTAGTGGATGCTACATGAGAAAGGTAATTTTACGTAAGCATGGCTAGTAAGAGCACTCTACACAAATATGAGACGTGGACTTATTACACAGACAAGTCAAGGTAATTTGAACTGGCGAATGTACTGTGTATTTGCATCCTATATAGGTATGCATCAAATCGAAGGCAGTCAGAGCAGGCACATACAAAGTTATAAGACAGCCAAGTCAAACGAGTCGTTGAAAGAAGATAAGACATTGACCGCTCTCTCCACTGGGCAATAGGACAAAGTGCTACCAAACAATTTTTTGTGGCCAACAAAGTCAAGTCCCTAATAACATTATGATGTCTAGAACAAATAAACCTTTTATTACGCTTCTCAAAATCTGCTCACTCACATCATCACAATTAAGTCAACACAAACCGAAATATTATGCCGCATTAACAATTCATCTTTCTTCGAAATTGAATTCATTCTTCGATGAGAATACTCCATAGTAAATCGCATTTATGTCATTAGCTTTTCAAAAGCATGCTTGCGCAAATAAGTATAGACTAATCATACTAATGGTAAATCTAATGCACTACTATTGTGCAATTTATCTCAGAAACTCGTGATTTTTCTTAGAAATACAGCAATAACACAGTGAGTGTGCACAGAAATGATTTTTCAATATAATATTGGTCAGGAATTGAGAGCATTGAAACAAAAACTATCAAGTTCACCACCAGCAGGGCCGAAACCAGGGGTACCGGATGGCCACCCTCCTTGGGTTTAAAAATGACATTTGTGTCGAAAAAGTCAAAAATATTTGGCAGTAAATATTTGTACTTATTCAGTTACATAGCAAATTATGGTGATAAAAAATTTATATCATGTACGCATGTAAATGGTATTACTTGGTTATGTATTATGTATGATGAAATCTTATTAGAGCAATGGAATACTCTTTATCTAAAAGCTGAGCTGTTACTAGTACATGGACTTTCTTTATATAAGGACAATTTGCTGGCATTAGTCATGGAACTGAATGATCATGTAGAATTTATAATTAAAAACGGTGCATGCGATAGTACTTGAAGCATAATGAACATTTAATTAGGTAATAGGCGAAAAGACACACCCTAGTTTTACTACGTTTAATAGGGATCGTAAGTGAGAGAATTGCTACGACTTCACTTTTACTCTCGAAGCCTGCAAATCCTACTTTACCTTAGCGCTCTTCAGCAGAACGACAAAATTGCAGAGGAAATGTAATTTCTGCAAACAAAATAGTACAAAGACAACGACCCTGGACTGGATTTGAGGTAATGTAAATGTAACCAGTCTGTCATGTACTAGTATCCTACATGCACATCTCATGAGATAATTAGGCTGTGTACATATACACTAAGTATATGACTTACAGTTGGTAATTCAGCAATTTATTGTTATTCAGTGCACAGTTCATCCACTTTAAAATACCTCGTGGCCACTACATCTTACACATGGAGGAAATAACTACACAAACAAACCTATTTATGCCTGGTGAGCAGAAATTTGTCCATTACACAAAATAATATGTAATTTGGTTCTATCCCATGAACTTGGTACTATTTACCTGTAGAAAATTTTCAAGTTTTTCTCATTTCACATTATAATAATTGCAAAAAAGTATAGAGTACCTGTGAATGCAGATGCCCGATTTAATTGACCAGGAATCATGTCATAAAACGAAAGGAAGCCCGACATTGTCAATTAGGATGATTATCTATCCACCTAAGTAATTGCTAGATTACTTTTGTGTACTGGGGCTCTTTGTGTACTGGGGCTCTTTGTGACTACCTACTGCTCATAACTACCAAGACGCTGAACTTAAGAAAAATCGTCAGAAAAACTTGAATTACTCAACTTTACTACATTCAATTAATCGACTGTCATATTTTGTTTATGCATTTATGCTTATAAAATTTCCTATTCATAAATACAAGACACCAACGGATATCAACCTTACCTCGCAACATCTTAACAAAAATTTGCATGTTTCTTCGAGTCTACGAGGCTCGAGACCCTAATAAATAGGTAAATATACATCGTATGCGTACATAATATTACGAAAGTACTTGGTATTGGTACTCATGCATAAATAATTCATATGTAGCATAATTTGTATACACCATTCAAAAAATACGTCCAAATGTTACTACGGATTCATTTACATATTCATATACAAAATCCCTACTGTAGGGCATCGCATCCTTATGATTGTGTTATTTAGCTTTGTTTGGGTAGCCATTAGTAAAGAAGAGTGTGAACTTTGCTACTTATTGCGTGAAATTGCTTCTTTGTACGCGGAATTCATTATTATGGATGCATTTTGTTCCCTGTTGCAAGTACATAATGGATATAAGAGTGAAGAAGAGATGAATGGCCTTGTGTGAGTTTTATCTGTCTTCTTAGGTACATAGTCTCGTCGTCGTCGTCGGTCTTATTGCCAATTTTTAAAGCACACTTTTCTTATTATTTACACGTATATGCCATACTTCATCATGCTGTTCTTTATGCATTGCCGAAGAAATGGATGGAAATATACGTATTAATGTATTATATATATATATATATAATACATGGCTTAAAGCTCAAAGATAAAAAATGCTAAGAATTACTTGTCCAAAAATAAATTCACATTGTTCTTTGTACGTTAGATTTTGCAATTATTGTCAAGTAAATAGTTTAGACCCTTTCTGCAGTTCACGTTTTAAGACTATGTTGCATATGGGCAATTTATGTGTGTTTTTCTACTCCGTCTCCGCACAAATAACTCGCCTAATTGTCAATAAATCTGATCGTAGTACTACATATAAGTTTCACAATTCAGAATAACTATCCCAAGTCTTTTTTACAATTTATCGAGCTGTAAAGGTCGTGGTGGATGTACTTCAAAAAAATGTTTATTTTTTCATTCATTTAGAATTTTATTAAAGATAACTAAAACTCATTTTAGGCCAAATGGAGCCTTGGGACACGATCGTGAAATATATCTGGTAAAATATCCAAATTGGGTTCTTCTTGAGTTATCTTTGCTTTCCTAAACAATTGAATTGTTCTGGGTACTCAACTCAATGTAAATTGATCGAGTTAATACCAGGTTCAAATGATATCGGTATTTCGAAGGTATTCAGGGGTTAATTTCAAAAAATGCATAGAAATGTATTGTAATGTAGGACCATAGGGAAACCTTATCGTAATGCTAGTGAAACTACCTAAGTAGGCCTAGTATAATCTCAACAACCAAATCGACCACAATGCATTAGAAAAGGAAGCTTTGCTGCACCTCAGATCAGAACAATGTTTTTTCAACATTGATATGAAAAGGTTGCATAAACAGACAAAGACTTTTTAAGTCTTAAGAGTGCAACAAGGTTTGCAAAATAACTTGTTGGCGTATAAAGAATCCCCAAAATATTCAGAATTGACTGAATTGTAATTATAATTATAGATCATGCCAATTGTGCCCATCTTTTAAAGAAAGGTTTAATTTCCATGTAATAAGGCAAAGGGTAATAATTCGAGAATTTTAGCAAGTAACACTAATGCAGAAAGGAGACACTTTGATGAGCTGTCTTAGGAATGAGCTAAGAAATTTTGTATTTGTAGTGCAAAAAGCCTTTTTTGTGTAAGACAAACTAGCAGAATGTCTTATTTGTCAACGTTCTTGTTGTCATGAATGAAGCTGCATCTGTCGCATCTGATGCACTCTCATGTTTGGGTTGTATTATGATTTATGATCATGTTTACATGTGGCTAAGATATAGACATGTATTCTTATTCAATTCAGGTAGATTTGTGGGATGCCAAATGTTTCTTCTAATGCATAGCACATGTGAGTGCCGATTCTTTGTTTTTTGTTCTTTTACTTTCACTTCCTACTTGTGGGGAAAAATCCAAATATTTTTGCAAATCTTTAAAAACTTATCTAATTTTTTTAAACATCCATTCATACCATAGCAGAGGCATTCTCTTTACACAGAGTAGTGGCTGAGTGTGGCAAGAGCAACATTGTGTATAAATGGAAAACGTTGGAGATGACTTTGCTGTGTTAAGCATATTATTGTTTGTATATCATGCATTCTACACTCCCTGGCTATTTTTATATACCATCAAAGCAGGTTTGATTGAGGTGTAGAGTAGTGAGGATGCATTAAGAAGATAGCGAATCTATTACTAAATGCAAAAATCTATTTTTCTGCAACGAATTCTCATATTAGTAATAGTAATAATAATACTGCTTGTTTATCTAAAACTCGACTGATAAGCATTTCAGGATTCTCACATCTCGAATTTTTAGTTTAGGCTTGGATAAATCCCGTTTCAGTACCTAGCATGAATAAATTTACATACCTACGCATAGAAAGGTGAGCAGAACCTAAACCCAAGAAGTTAATTATTGGTAATTTAATGCTACAGCTACTATATTTATTTAAGCTACAAAGTTTTCTGAAATAAGTGGCAACAATGTTTTCTCAAAACACTTAATAATATGATGGAAGTATAAGAGAATGATTTTTGCAAATGTTTAATGGTACTAACTATAGTTAGAAGGTGTGAATAATATCTTAAAATGCTTGTATATACAATTGTAAAGTTCGAATACCTAAACACAATTTAAACCAATTCCGTAAGCTTCAGATAGTAATCGCATATTTTATGATCCCTTTTACTGATATGAGAAATAACAGATAAGTGGGTTTTGTAAGGAATCTTGTCTGTTTGTTGGTTTTGTAATTAAATTCTCTATTATATGCATGTCCATTCTAAGTACGTATGTTCGTATGGATTGTAATAGCACAAGAACGGCGAAAGTGAAATTAAACGTATAATCTAAAAAATTAGCTCATCCTTTATGTTTACAACATTGTGTTAATATTTCTAATTATATACGGTTATTTATTGACAACATATACAAAAATGTGTGAATACCTCCGTTTGCTACTTTTACTTTGTGCTAATAAGAAATCCTTATTCTGAAGGAAATATTTGAAAAATGTCTTAAAGGTTGATTTCCTTTAAGTTGATATACAAATACACAAGGCGACATTATTATTTCAACTAAATTGCAAAGAAATGTTCTAGCATCTCATACTAAGTTGTGTGCCCATTAATTTTATGGAAAAGGGCACTATAAATGAAAGTTTTTGTAACGGCATTATATTTTGAACTTTCACTACAAAAACTGATAGACAGTTAAATAACAAACATAATATACAAGTACTTTTGTAAACGGAAATTCAACTGGAGTTATTGCATCATAGTTATCACGACAATATTAATAATGTATGATTGTTGAACATCTTCATACCTAGCAATGGCAACTATTAATCATAAAGGCTTACTGTCAAAAAGATTAAGTACTTAAGTAAGCAAGTACACAAAAAGGAACCAAAAACTACATACGTCTAAAAGAGAAACAAAAACGTGAAATAAATTCATAAGGATGGATAACAAAATTATAAATGTCATTCTTTGAGCAAAACAATGAAAAACATTTTGTACTTAATTTCTCCATTTGCAATCTACAAACACATAATTACGAAACATCAGTTTGATGTTCTATTGTTTCAGAGCTATTATTTTGGTACATTTCTCTAGAATTTTACGATGCATTAAAATTGCAGATAGGAACAGTTTCCTCTGTTTTCCTCTCTCAATTAAAATTATGTGCCCCCATACTTATTAGGTTATTGTATTGTATTTATTTCTGTTTTTGCCGCTATTGCTAAAATGCTTTTCTAATTTGGCACTTTAAATAGATAAAAATCCCTCTCGCTCTTTTGAGAGTGTTTATGAAGCAATAAATAATTTTCATAGCACCGCTCAAACGGATCTATATTATATGTCCGCAATTTGTCTGCCATAAATCAGAAAAGTTGTCGTTTCCGTGAATTTTGCGATAGAGTTGTCTTATGGTAATCTAATTGTAAGAAATGCGCAGTATCTGTAGCTGTGGAATGATTTTGAGACGGAAATGGTCATAAACAGATAGATTCAGGAGCTCCATTACGTGTATTGTGGAGTATCAAAAGTATTACTCATAGCTTCGTGACTTTAGTCCTATTATTTAACACTTTTCTCTCTTTTGGTGCACATAATATTTATATCTGTAAAGATATGTTGTGCCACATACACAGATGTTTGCAAAGTGTGGATGAATTGTGTTTGCTAAATAATATTGGTGATAATGCCTTTTAGAGGCGCAAGAAATGTAGCATTAATCAGGTGTCCTGTCCACGAAATATAATAATGCAGCGTGCTTCTGTGTCATGTCATATTGTATGGGTAACTACAAGTTGGGTAGGCCATTTATGTCTAGAGTAGAGCGGTTTGATTAATGCAGATAGTATTAGGGGCAAAATTATTTTTGAGAAACTTTGCAAATGTTTAGCACGACTTGGGGATTTTTGAACAGAGTTCTGTCTATCTTTTGGTTGGTGAATGAGAAGTTCTGAGAGGCAAACTGAACTAAACCACGTAGATACCTACATAGTAATTTTCCCCGTGGCATGCGGCATGTCTCTCTTCTTTTTCATGAAAATAAAATATTTCATGCATGAATGAATTCCTTATAGTTCAAGATAATAACGCATTTTCCCCAACTAATCCAAATTTATGAATAGAGGAAGTGTACGTGAATCTTCCTCATGTCTCCACTTATATCACTTGTACATTGATTCCCTGGTCATTATTTAGTTTAAAATACATGGATACACATCTCATTAAGTCTTTACTAAATGGAAACTTACAGTTTTCGCTGTGTCGGGTAAATTGCTTTGGTCCAAATCCGTTGATAGCAACGATAGTTTCTTTCCACGGCAATCAACACTCGATCCTTTGCAGTTGCTCAACTCTGTAAAAATAAATTAAAATGATTAATTTAGAGTTTGTCGGGACAAAATACAAAATTATAGCTAAAATAATATTTTGTATTCTATTTACAAGAGATTCTCCCTTTTGTGATTCTTTCACTGCTTATCCTGTTCGACGGAATACACTTAAATAAGAGCCATGATTGACTGAGCATCCACCAACGAATGTGAGGTAACTAATAGTGATTTTAAGTCGAATGAACTAAGCATTAGAGCGATTCTGTAATTGGATCACGTTATAAAGTCTCCTAATCTCTCCTTAAAGGACGTTCATTACTGCTTAGTAGTAACATTACTCAACAGCGTATTATCTCTAAGGCTTTCCAGTTTAGTGTATTAAGAGCTGCTTAAATATACAGTCTCTAATTGAAGTTGAAGTAGATAATGGATACCTACTAATTGAATTATAAGAAGACCTTGTGGAGTTTTGACCATCATCTCCCCGATTTACTAATCGTATGTGCAACGACCAATAAATATGCAGACAATCTTTGAAGGAACATTCACTAATCAATAGCTGTGTATGTAGCTATACACATATAGTATGTGAGTACTGCCATGACAAGTCTGCTTTTGTTCTAATGCTCATTAATAATTTTATTTAGGAGTAGTATGTGAGTTTGTGACGGGCCAAATCAACTTGGAAGTCTGAAGAGTCATTGAATCATTTAACTACCTGTCAAAGAAAATATGCCTTCTATTCTAGTAATCGCTAGTGAATATGCAAAGCAAAGGAAGTATTTATTCCTATAGTAGATTACGTGGAAGAAGAGGGAGTACCTACTTATAGTAGATTACGTGGAAGAAGAGGGAGTACCTACTTAATTACTGTATTACTGACACACTAATGTAGAGAGAGAGATTTGATTATTAACGGAGAAGATCCGGAGGAGGTCTAATGTCAGTCGCTGAAAAGGTTAGCATTTGTTGAATGGGACATCCAATTTACAAAGGGATTAGTAAATACTACTCGCTATCTATGAAATTAGCACCGGCGAGTTAACTGACGTAATAAATCTTAGGAAGGACTGTGTAAGTAGGTAAGAATTATAGGGGCAGACTGGATTTGTACCTGTAGGTTACCAGTAGTTGGGCAAACTAATGGCGAGTAGTAAACTAAGTTGATGTTGACTTGAAGGTAATGCAATGTAAATGATAATTGACGGCGCATTTATATTTAGTACATAGCTCAACTGACTGTTGACTCGGCTGAATTGACTTGTTGTTATTCTACGTGTACACAAATATCATTATGCCGATAGTAGGCTGCATTGCCGTAATGTAAGACTCCAGTCTCACGTCTCTTTCAAAGATAACTACTATTAGTAGGCACATTTACTACGGCGTTAATAACGGTTGAGCCATACACAGAAAACATCACTATAGTACATCTGCAAAATCTATACAACTGTAAAGTCATTGCGTAAATTAGGCGGTGCCCGCAATGAACTTGTGCTCTTTTGTCAATCAACAATAGCCAACTCGAGATATTCAGATACACAATAATGTAGATTCCGCAAATTCTGTAGGTTGAATCATTCTCTGTATAAGAGATTATTAAAACATTCTGCAATACCTAAGCGAAGGCTTATTTATATTAGCTGTGATAATGAGAATGCTATATGTAAATGCATTACTGAGAATGTATGCACATTGATACCTAATTGTTGTGCTCATAGGACAGTCCATTCGGGATGGGGTGAGAAACACCAATACAATAGTAGTTATGATATTATGGATTGCATTGTGTTAAAGATACTTTTCATATGGGCCAACACCCATTGCATTGGCTACCTATCTCCCTTCTCTATCTCCTGTTACTTAAATGGAATTTATATTTGCAGACTACAGTAGATTTTATAGCAAAATGATGTATAGCTCTCTTTATTGCAAGTTTGTTAGGCAGATTACATATTATTTCAACTTCACTTATACAGCAATCTTATACAAATTATGTGCACTTAGACATTAATTGTAATACGTTCGATGCCAGTTACCTACCTGTGCAAAAATCAAGTACCTCATTTACAATGCATACAGACCGACGGATAGGTACTCATTACGACACTACTTATATCTGCACAAGCAATTTTCTCAATACTATCCTTATGCTACAGTGGAGAGTATTTCTATTTCATATAGACTATAAGGTTCTATTGTTGGATTATCTTTTCCTTGCTAAATAAATACCTCAATTTGTTGCAACTTGCAAACCAATATTATTATGCATTATGTGATCCTTACATATAATCACTGCAGTTTGCATCCAATAACTTTCTGTAATATCTACTCTACAAATACACTGACAGATATACAAGTAGAGCACTGTGTAGCCTTTTTTGCCGATGGAAAATCGTAAGAATTTTATTGCATTGATATAGTGTCAATATAAAGACATTATAATCAAGGGCTGCTAGTATGGTTTATTAGAATGCATCCAACAGATTTGCTCTAAGGAAACAATAACCACATGCAATCTACTTATTTATATCTAATAAATAGACTTATACTCAACTGACACGTGCAGTTAGTGTGGATAAACAAATTTATTTTTCCATAGCTCAGGTGCAGATCTTTCGATCTTATTCGTACATTGTACACAATTTTTCACTTTGTAAAGTAATAATAATTATAGCTTGCCACTGTCATCATCTGGGAGAATGCATTTGTTTCAATTTACTTCTTTGGCTAAATTATTAACCTCCGTTGCATATAATCTTATTGTACCAATATAAATATGCTTTACTATATTATTACAATTAATTGTAAAAATAATTTGGAAATTTTCGTGGATGATCCTTGAGGTTATCAAGAGAAACCTACAAAAATTGGCAAATGCTCCTTTTATTATTAAACCTATTTAAGTTATGTTAAGTATACCTAATAAAATAATTGGCCAGTCCTTTGTACGCATAGCACGAAAGGTGAACTTTTACAGCACAATAAAAACAGAGTCCACATATTTGCTAGTTATATGTACATATATGTAGTTTATTCTTGCTACTACGTTAAGAGCACATATACACCGAGTGGCCGAATCATTAATTTATTACTCACGTCACTTTTATAGTAACAGCGATTGTATTTAGGCGTGGAGCATAAACCTGGGTTAATTGCAGATATAATTCATAAATACTCACGTACTCATAATGCTACTGACTATATAGTAGTGACTACCCACTGCGAACCAGATAGCTAACCACTTTAGTAGTTATTACTATAATAGATGATGATATTGTGCTGTCTTGCTAAATTCCATTAAACAGGCTTAAGAAAGTCAGAGAGAGATTTCCTCTGTAAAACAATCCCATATCACTTACTACCATACATTATATAGGTACTTTACACGCTGAAGAGTTAAATTTCATCAAAGACCTTTCGGCTCTGCTCTAATTCATGCTTCACACAGAGTCTCTAATCAAAAACCACAATTAAACAATTTGTGTATTTACTAAGCTATCATCGCGAATAAATGTATGTGACCACGCAGCTTATTTTAAATTCATATAATTATTCTGTAGTTGATAAAGAGCTTTTCATAATGTCCAATGGACTAAGGAACTCATCGTGTCACAGTCATGCTTATTTTCTCATTAGTTCCTTAAACCTTGGTGATTAAACTGTCATTCAATTTGCGTATCAATCCTTGTGTCATCCATAATAATAAATAATATGAAGGCATGACTTTTTCTTGACAGACAACAATAAACAAATCTTATGGCAGATTGCAAATTCTCACTCATCGTCAGTCGAAAATACTTGCATGTTTAATGCCGTTTAAATAGATACTTATTATTTCGTGAGATTTTCAATACAAAACGATTATTACAAAGCAGATTTACCTACACTATAATCATTATATATTATTCAGATATCCTATAGATTTTATTGTTTGCGTAGCATAATGCATGATTTTATTTTCTAGTATTGCGTTGAAATCATTTGTTGAAGAACTTGGAGTTGAATTCCATTGTGGAAGAGTGACAACGTAGTCTTGGAGAAAATAAGTATTCGTGACTACTCATCACAATAATCCATTCTTCCTGACGGATTTTGGAAATAGACGTATTTTTCCAATGATCTCAGGATGAGTTCAGCTTCATCTTTATCCACACGTTTTTATGGAAGTTGCAGGGCACGGAAACATGTACACGTCAAAAATATAAATATCCGTAGATAATATGATATTAATTAAGCTTCATTTGCATTGGCATTTAGCAAAATTCCATTCTGTTAACCTCTACTTAGGTATTTGCATAATTTACCCAGGTATCCGACTGTTCTTGATAATTTACAACTTAAAGCCACGGTATTAATGCATTCTACTATTTGTTCTTAGCAGGGTATAAGTAAACAGGGTGTTGGAATAATTAAATGCCCTTCCCTATAATTGTTTTGACTCTACAAAAATGAGTAGGTAATGCAAAGTATCATAGCTAATCCATCAATTTAAACCACCATGTTTTTGTAACATGGATCTCTGTTCAATTTATTGTGTCTATGTACTTACATTCTAGAAATCTTTTGCATCTGTAATTGCAAGTGTAACTTAATATGTACTTGCTAGTATACACCTAAGAAGCAGGATAGTGATATCTAAGAGCATCAACGATTATAAGAACATTGAGCATTAAAAAGGCAATTTGTAAAAGTTTCTATTCAGCTAGACTGAGAAATAATGAAATCACGTTACTTTTTATCTATTGAAACCACACATAAACTTACAAAACTATTACCTTTACCTACACTTTGATGACTTATCATCTCCAAAGATGAAATCTGAGTTCGTTGGGGTTTTTATCGGTTTCTATTCTTATCACCTCCACCGCAGTTACTGTCTACGAAATGATATACCTAAAATGTACACTTGGTACTGATAATCCGCTAACAATTCTTAATCACTACGATCAGCTAATTTCAAAATGTTCAATCAAATAATTGAGTACAATGTGATAGCAGAAAACGCATTGTTTAAGATTTAGGAAGATGAATTGATTTTATTTAAGTTCCGTTAGCTGACAATGAGTGAGCTCAATTATTAAAAGTAAATATACTCTCGCATTGAAAAAGGAAGCTTGTATATGTTGTAATGCAGAGTGTAGCGATAAGGTTAATTTTAGCACAGAATGCAACATGAGCCATGACAAGTCGTCATTATTTCAGTACCTGTACAGAATTAATAAAAGATGAGCATTGTTGAATAAGTACGCAAAGAGCACAGGGCATGACTGCATGACTATCTCATGTCCATGCAGTCCAGTCACTCATCTTGCAATTAAGACAAGACAAGACACGAGTTGGGTATAAAGTTATTAAAAAAGGTACCGAATACCTCTGCAATTACACTTGTCTCTACACTCTAGTCAAACTGTTCATACAAATTAAACAATAATAAATTAACCATAGTGCAAAACACAGTAGAGGTGGGAAATTCATTCAACCAACTTTAAAAAATCGAACGTAAAGCTTAATAATTCAAATGTGATTACGAAAATAACTGAGACTCCTTCAGATAAAAATTTGCCACTAAACTGTTATCTATTTGAGTGTGTAACTTAAGAGCAGAACGCGTTTGGCTGCAAATTCGATTCTTTAAACCGTTTCCAAACTCTCTTCTGTGATAGTAGAGTTAAAAGTTGTACTGAAGATCATCCTTTATTATTTACAAACTATACACAATTAAGATACTTTTTTATATTTTCGCCATACTGTACACACATATTCATACTCCCTATTGCATTACTATACCTGCACGAAAAATACTGCTATAATGCTAACTTGCACTTGGAATAGAGTCTAGGCCAGAGTGTCCGGCTCACCGACCACATCAGAAACTATAAAAGTTATCTTGGTTGTATCTATTATTCATAGTCAACGTAAGTATCATCATATTATTACAAATGAACTAACAATACGCTAAAATAGAAACTGAGCATTCATTTGCCAATTCATACTGCATATTACAATATACAAAGTAGGTTTTTATTCAGTGGATACTATCTTATGAATATAATCTATTGAACGATGCATATACTTTATCCTTGACAGATCATTCTTATGGTCCATCCATCCTTTTGTCTCACTGCTAATCTTAATCTATTCACTCACTTTGGAGCACAATACAAAACTCATCTTCGCTGTATAACTCTGATTCAACGTGTAAGTTAGCAGGTACTCGAACAAGTATCATCACTACTACTCAAGAATGTCTACAGCATTGTACTTTTGCTCAATTTTATTGCTACTCCAGTGGATATTATAATCTACCACTGACTAATGGGAATATTGGGGGTGAGTAATGCTGAGTAAATGTGCACTGGCAAGAATGTATTTAAATATTCAGGAACTCCGTTCCACGCGCATATCATGAATATACTACGACTGTGTTTGTAATTTGAGTTTTCATCTTCCTTTTAGCAGTCAAACCAATTCGTATTCTGCACATGTGCCCAATCAAGATAATAATGTTTGCAAGCTGCACCTTGATGTTCGGATAGGATATGATACCTACGTCTATACTCACACACTCAACAGTACCTAATGCTTTGATGCTGTATTTTATTTTTAATTCTACAACGTAATTCCGCGGTATTGTGCACATTGCAATCTTTTCTTTCTATCAATGCAATTCTGATAGATAGCTACAAACCATGGAGATACAACTTGTTGCTAGCTAATAGATGCCCCAACACAACAATACCTATACTATTACAATGTAAATTCTGCCTTTTGTTAGTTTTACATGCATGTCCATACATAGCTATGCCTAGTAGTATATTTACACCAGCGATTCATTGCTGCAGCGTTAAATTTGCAAATGAAAGAGCAAAGAAGAGAAGAAACAAATAAACTGAAGGATGTTCTAGCTATTGGAATTTAGATAGATTCGTCACGCATGCATCTTTTATCCACTTCATGGTCATTCCATGCTACTTCGTTCCTTGCTTACTTACTTCTCTGCAAAATACGAAAATAAATTAAACTCACTAAATCACTTGGCTGCGTACAAAGTCCTTCTGGAATTATAACTACCTACGCAAATAATGTTATGCAGATTTTTTTTGTTTCTCTTATGTCATTTACAATAGAAAATTGTATTTCTTGTTCTGTGCACATCTTCCCGTCTGCTCCAACATAAAAAACTATTTACATCGTTTTACATGCCCTACTACATTGAAGTACATGTGAAAGAAACTGGATACTACTTACCTGTCTAATGGATATATTTTGTACAGATGTAGTCATCGTACATTTTTACTCTTAAGTTACTGTGCTTTAGCTAACAAAAATATTAGTGCCTAAATTAAGTAGGTATAATATTTTTGAAGATGGGTACAGTGCCATATGACATTTATTACATCATAAAAGGTTCTCGAGATGAGTTTCGACGCAATCTCAAGTGACCTCATGCTACGGAGGCACATTAACTATGTATCCATTACCGCATAAAATGTAATTATCAATATCCCCATAATTTAGTATATTTTAGCTACAGCAGTTCCTCTATTAAATCCATTTGAGTACAATATATGTCTTCTTTCCGTCGTACAAACTTTTATTTGCGTTGCCTATTGGATTTATATAGTATACGCATTTATAGATATGCAAATTATCATTGTATTTAACAAGATAGTAGTAATATATGATTGAGTTGCAAAATTCTGGGCAAAGTACGTATTCAGCAGAACAGACATTGAACACGAATCCTTCACTTCACCATTAGGTGACTTTAAACTTCAGGGTGCTGTGCTACTACCAATACTTACTATTAAATTGCAAGAATTTTCATTAGTAATGCTTGTTGTTTGCTTCAGAGAACACGAGTTGAAATTATTATCAAGTATCATCATCAAAAGTGTAAATGATACGAGACAATTAGTTCCCTTCTCTAAAACTCCTTTACGTTTGCATACCTCTTGAAATAATGTCTAGGTCTCTGGGCCATTGCCATTTGCATTCGTCTGAAATAATTATGTCGGTAGGTATTATGTCATAACATCTTTGTAACTCAGGTTAGTGGCTAAATGCATATTATTTCTTCTAAAATGCTTAAATAGAACGAAAACGCATTACACGCAGCAAAATTAACTTTAAACACTAATTATACCTGATTCTGGGATACTTACTGATGTACATGCTACTAATATATATCATTTTGGAGAAATGGTGTTAATGGAAAATGTATGCATATGCAAGTTCATATTATACGGCTGATATAACTTTCACCATTTCATTTTGTATAGCTATGCAAAATGGTAATGCCGTTGTTTGTCATCTTTTGAGAACTACATCCTAATGTGAATGACGTCATGCAACGGCCAAGCAATAACCAACTCAAATAGGCAGCTACGTAGGTATAGGTACCTTATTTAACTACTTGTTAAATTTATTTGTTACGTACTCCATGGACTATGTAATGAATAGAGTCTAACTACTATGTCATGATTTTATGTGGCTTTGTGTCACGACTCGAATAATTTGTCGGTATTTAATAATGGAATTAATTATTGACAAAAAAATTGTCATAAATTTACAATTATTTGTCATTGAAAACACGTACGCATTTTTATTCAAAGAAAATAGCGTAAAGCACTAGTAAGTAGTTAGCAGAATGCCAAACGGATGCCTTCAAAACAAAATTGTTATTTATTGGCAGAGGAGGTTTTGGCGTTAATATTAGTTCATCATTAGTCAGAAAACGTACGCAGCACAGTGTGCACCAAAAACAAATTATGCATGGAATGAATCCCCAAAACACAAAATTCGACAAGTTCATTCAATTGAAAGAGAAAATGCGCATACATAACTATTTACGCTAAAAAATACAATGTTGAAAAGTACAGATATTACAGTTATGGGCATTGCTTTATCAATATATTTAGGCACTAATTCAATTTTGTGAGATAATAGTTGAATTTCGTAATATGGGTGCGCACATATTTTCTTACAATACAACTTAATATTCAAATAGACTTTCCTCATTCGATTTAATTTATTAAATGAAACAAATATCGGTGATGATAAACCAATCACACAGAAAGGTATTCTCTAATGCGTAAAGTAAAGTAAAGTAAAGTAAAGTTCAGCTTTATAGTCAACTCGTAATGTTTGCGCAATGAATGCAAAGGCATACTGGGTTGCGTACTGTACAAATAACACTCCAAATTAATGCAAATAGATTCTCTATCTAGGTAAGTGTATTGTAGCTAATTGTGCTCTTAATACGTTGCTTATGAATACTAGAATTTCATTCACCGGCCGTAACTGCTCAAAAGCACCTACGAAATACGAAATACTCTTACTGTCATTTTAAATAGACACTGGGGTTGGACAACTTACAATAAATGCATGCTTATCGTGTGTATTTAGTTATCAACAATGTAAGAATTGTGCACGGCCGTTGCAAGCGTTTAGCATTAAGTAGTTTTAATTACAGCGTTTAAACAGACATTAAGTATACTGAGAAAATGAAATCCGTTTTGAAAACCATGATGGATAGTTCGTAAACAATGCTACGTACGTGTTCAGTTGCATTTAAATGACACATTAACAAAATGCATAAAGCTAATAACCTAGTTATAAGAATGCTTATTATTGGTACTATTATGATAATGGTACGTTTACTTGTACCGTGTACTTGTTTAAATATCAAGATTAACACAGACTGAGATGTTCTTAATTATACTTAATTACCAAATTGAATGGATAAGCTTATAAAAACTAAATCGAAGAATAAATGTAGGTAAATGCTTATAGTGTCAAAAACAACATATAATACTGCCTGTAAAGGTGAAAGAGACAAAACGTGGAGAGTCTTCTTTTAGTTTTAAAGATTTCAAGCAAAGGGATCAATTTATCGATGTTCAAATAGAAGAATGGTTGTAAATTATAGTAGTTTTGGTATACTTTATACATTACTGTAGGGGTCAAAAGAGTTAATGTTTATTTTTATAGCTCTTTTCTAAACTTGAAACTCATTATGGATTCTAATATGGAAATATTATAACACTAATTACAATACAAAATATAATAATTCCAGATCCCAGTTAGGTATTCACCTGACATTCTCTAGTATAACTAGTATAACACGAGTAATGTAAGGCAAAATTTGCTGAGAATTATCATAATTAGATCACAGAAAGAATTTCACCTTTTCCATTAAAAGCGCCATAAATATTAAATATTTAAATGATGTAAGGAAGTAATAGATAGACTTTTTCGTCATAATAAGTAATTGCTGCTTTCTCATTGCTAAATATATTAACAACAGTTTTAAAATTATAATAGCCTTTCCAAATTCCAGACGCTGTCTAAAATTAGAAAATTGTTTGCATGATTTAGTTACAGTTATAGCAAAAATTGTTAATGCATACTAGGTTATTGATGTAATTTTCCAAATAACAAATTCATAGTGAAGCGTGAAATTGCAGAAGAATTTTTTGGTATAATCGAAGTGGATAGTAATGCATATTAATTATAGGGGTCCATGTATGTATTCAATATTTGGTTATAATAGAGGTAACTATATAGTCAACTTTTGAAATTGAAAAAGTATTAGAATTAAATTAAACTCAGCGTTGGTGTACATTATTAAGGCTGGCTTTACGGATTTCCAGATACTTGGCAAAACCTCCAAACTCAAATACGAATGAATCCAAATTTAAAATATATGATTTTTGGAGTTTTTATCGAGTACATCTTTGTTTCAAAAATTAAAAAAATTAAAACGATTCATCTTTTTAGTTTTAAAAATAAAAATGTAGCTTCGTTTTGGTTTGGTTTGTTACAAAATTCGTCGAAAATGTGCATAGTGCAATAAATTAATGCAATAAATTACGATTTTCAAAAATTGATCATAAATGAAATACCATGCAGAGATCAATATAATACATATAGTAGCACCTATGTAAAATTAAATAATATTATCTTTTGTGTCCTCTTCTTCGAGATAGCAATATATCTTTTGTTATATGACTACATCAGCAATGTGTTACATCATTTAAAAAACGTGAACTACTGTAGAGCCAGCCTTAAGTGAACTACCTGAATGGCTTTATGATAAGAGGAAACGTAGTATGCAAAACAGATACATAAGTAAATACTGTTATTATTTGTATATATTTCTGCACCTACTCTATTAGTTATGGCTTTAGATTAATATTATTCTCCGGTTAGACACTGTGCTAGTACATAACTAGTTTTTGTCCTAGCACAGTTTACTTTGTTAAGAAAGTGTGCTGTAAACCCCTAGGATCTTGCCAGGGTAAATAATATTATTTGTATTTACGTCATTGTTATAGTCACCTCTATAGTGATAGAAGAAGCTTTTTGTTGATAAATAAATTGTAGGGAAACCAAATAAGTATTGAGTGAGACTGCTTTTTATACGGACGCGGACGCCAGTTGAAAGGGAAGATAGTTGAAAGCAAAGTAGGATCGTCAACCGTAAAATAAGATGCGATGCAGAACCAACAACCAACTCGAGAAAGAGTGAAGAGAGAGAGGAAGGGAAATTATGGAAAAGAAATGGGAATAAACCTCAAAGGATGCAAAGTCACAACAAAGAAACACGCTAAAGGTAAAGTAAACTAAGGTAAGTCATTGTTACCAAAGACAAAAGTATCTATGTACACCAACGTATGTCAGAGCTTCCACAGAAAATGCTATGACGGTTGTGTCATTATAAATACATGAGGTAAGTATAGGTAGGTGCTATAAGTAATATAGATATTGCAGAAATAATATCTGCCTGACGATTTAGGTCCCGGCATTAGATTTCATAATAAAACATTATGTTGTTGTGCCGTGTTGGTATACACTTATAATTCATCCCTTCCATCATCTGATATCACTATGTAGTACGTTGCTCCGACTGGTAGATTAGTTTTGCAGCCCCGATAGCCCTCAATAAAACCATGCACGGGTACCATACAAACTTCATTGTTGATTCAATACCATAGGAAGAGGTCGAAATTTTTTGCTCTGCTATCTCTGCCCTTTTGGAAACGTTTTTGGGGTCTGGAGCAGTTTGAAATCGACAGTGATTAAGTGTTCCACTTTTTAATACAAGAAGCAAAATTCCCGAAATTTTTAAACAATCTATACAACAAAAGGCTTTAGATGTATTTTCAGAGGTAACAAAAGTTTTAGTCACGCTCGATAGTCAATTGTCTATTTTCACAGATTCGGAAATGCCCTTTATCGTGAAAAGGAATTAATAGCAGTGAATTGCACTAATGGGGGAAATATTGACAATAATTCAAATAATGATTCAGTCTCCCTGTTGCCAACAGTGCAAGAAAATGAGACAGCCATTGACGCTTTATCAGTGCTACCGAGTAGCATAATTGCCATCGCCAAGTCATTGGAAATGCAATCGACATAATTCTGAATTTTGCAATACAGTACTTACTACTTAGTTGTATCACTGTGAATTTAATAATTATTTAATAAGGACAGAATATATGTGTGTGTATTATCTGTATGTATAATGTCATAAGAATTAATGATGATGTGAAATAAAATGACACATGTTTTACTCTTCGAATAACAAAAAGTCTTTGAGCAGCTACATCTAATCTATATAGTGATATCTGATGATGGAAGGAATGGATTATAATTCAGGATTATAGGGATTGGCGATAATCTGAAGCAAAACTCTTTTCGGGGACTTTGAAATATAGAATCTCCTTCGTAGTAGCTGGAGACACGTACTACATCTAGCCAACATAGTGATACCTGATGATGGAAGGAGTGAATTATAATTATGAATTATCCTTCACCCTGTCCTTCGGGCAGGGCTCGGATAATCATGAATTGTAGACAGATAGTAGCTACATATTATTTTATATAGCTACTGCACTCTTGAGAATGGTGAGAACTTGATCGCAAAGAAATGTAAAGCAATAGTCAGTAGCTGAATGTGTTTGTCTATGGAAGAGAGACCGGCGGATGATGTCCAAAGCCAAGTCACTTAAGGTTTGCTTCATGCACATTCCACGAACCAAAGGTGTGCTCTGTAACTATTCCTTACTCTGTTCACAATCAGCATTAAATAACTGCTACGTACATCTGTATTGCACTATATAATATTTCTGTTTACCACCATTCTGTGGTATTATGGCCATGAGAATTTTCCGAAGAAAAATCCCAGAGTTGTAGAAAAATTGTTTTTTTTAATCTACTTAGTAGTTCATACTTAATCCAAATCTCCGCTTCGCTCAGCAATGCATTACAGCAAATACCAAGGTGGATTATCACATAAATTCATTTTCGTTTATGTGATGCAGCTTATGCAATACACCGCATCGTTTTGGTATCCGAAAAGGATTCAAGGGATTTACACGGTGCTTCACTTTTCATTCCCCAGTCGTTCGTCTGTGTTATGGATATCTCTTAACAACTTGCAAAAAAAATTGATCTGAACGTGGTCTGAAACCACCCCACCGAAATGCAAGAAAAATGAGGTTTTGTCCCAAATTACCAAAGTGATTACGATATTTTTAGACCATTTTCGACAAAAAGAGCTTCAATCTTTCGCTTTCGAAGAAATTTCTGTAATAAATGTCTATATGAAATTTCAACCTTCCCCAAAGCTCTGGTCTGTATTTATGTTTGGATAATTGAGAATCCAAATATTTGATGTCGTGAATCATTTGTCCCTCAAAACGAATTAATTTTCATAATTGCATGGAAAAACGCTCTAACAGTAATTTGGATTTCTTAGAAGCAGATTATGGTAAAATGGAACATCATCCCTATTACTCCATTGTATTTTCGGATTGTAATATCTGATACGATGAAACCTGGTAGGAGAAAACATAAATGGGACACTGTGCAAAACAGAGTTGTTTATCTAAATTATGACTGACATTGTATCTTGCATCCTTGTTTTGACAGTGCAGATGCCGAGAGGCCACTACCTAATCGACAGATTGGAACGTGAGTTTCCAGTGAAGAAAGAAATACTTCTTCCTTTCCCATTTCACATACTTTAGTAATATAAACATTTATAGTGACTACCCAGCAAGAAGTTATCCGCCATGTCCTGCATTATATCTGTCTGACTCACTCCGTTTTGCAGAGTTGCATGCGTTTCAAAGAAAATGTGCATTGAGACGAATTGGTTTTGGTTTTACCAGGAATTGAAAGGCTTAAAACTTGACAACAAATACCCTTCGAAATATTTGTAGCTGTGGAGTAGAGATTCAGAGTTATTATTTCAGTGAAACTCCCCATGTTGTTAGTCTAGGCTTCCCATGAACCACAACGATAAGATCATCCCTTATACTTATGTACTTAGGTACTTACTGTAAAATAAAATGTGACTACCTGTACGTGCACTTGTAGCATGCTTCGTATACCACAAACCAGCGAAAAGTCAAAGTGTTATGGTATCTATATGTTGGTAATTGATGTAGGCTCTAGTATTTTCATTTTCTTTGGAAGTCGACAAACTCTCCAGAAAGAACCGTCGTTTTTATGGAAGAAAAACTTGGCTGTGGGAAATCCCAAGAGGAACCAAAGGAAAAATAACCTTAACTTTCAATCTGTTTTATTATTTTCCACTAGGAAAGGAAGGGTCATGTTATTCCGGACGTTTGCTGCATCCAGGTACACAGACAAGAAAGAAAATGTTAACACATACAACCGAGTAACTGACAATTACTCGAGTAAACTAAGGCAGGGATTCACTTCTATCAAGGGTCCTATATGTATTGTCGAATATATTCATATTTTTGTAGGTACAGCATTTAAAGATTATAGTAAATTCTATAGACCGCGAGTGAAGACCGCAGGGAGTAATTAAGAATACACAAGCAAGCTCATTTTACGTCGTCTACGATTTTGTAAGTAAACTACCCGACATAGTATTGCTAGGAACTATTATGTTGTTTATCTGTACTATGATAAAAAGGATCCAGTGAGGATTGATTAGAAGTATTGTTGTGCTTTCGGTGCATAGGAACATATTTGCCCAAAAATAAGAAGTCATTGTTCCCTTCCCACTTGACATTGGGACTTCCATGAAAGACATGTTTTTCTTCGGTGATGAATGGGAGAAAATATCTGTAGTAGTCAGCCAGTCATCCGCTTATGATTACCAATGGCGGACAATGAGCGAGATAAACATTTGCAGGTTCATTTATTTCTAAAAGCTAATTTATCGTCTCTGTTAGCTTGTCATTTTCATATCTTTAGTTTTCCAAACATTACCAATTCACACCACTTGCTGCTATCAAAAGTGTCCTACTGTTATCTGTATGCACAGATATTTTCCAAACTAATATTCAGATAATTTTTGTAGTTATTTTAATTTTTCTCACGATATACTTCTAGTTTATCTAGGTATTTAGGAACGTGTAGGAGTACCTATGTACATACTTAGTAATCATTAAATGTGCTAAATGAATAAGCATAATAATAATAGTCTATACAAGGAATAGCTAACTTTTCAATTTTCTCTTTAAGAACAAGATATTAAATTGCTTGGTGGTTGCGGTGAGTTATGCTGAGGCACCTGAGCTCTCAACAGTAACAGCTACTATCACGAATTAATTGCAGCTAACATATTTGCAAATGATTTGGTTGTACATATCGCATGATTGCATGAAATGCATCATTTTACATCTTGCAGTATCATCTGTAGGAAGAAAAGTTTTCCAACACAAAAACTATTGTTATTTATTGCATAGAAGTTAATATTATGTATGTACTTACATACATGCATAATGATGCACATATGCTATTGTTTTGTGCAATTTCACATCTAATTTTACCATGTACTCTGCATCCTGCATCAACACATGTGCATGTACTGACTTTGTATGATCAATGCAATGCAAGTGTCTATTAACTCCTTTTTATCCTCTTTTATGTTTCGATTTCGTCGCATCTGTAAAAGTAATTCATCACTGCATATAAAACTGAAAATAAGTACAGTTATTTATGCATTTGTGGCATAGTATACTTTTATATGCATATTAGACCCAATGGTTATGACGATTCACTTTTTCTTTTTCCTAGTGACTGCACATGGTATTTGTATAGTTAAGTCAAGAATAGTCAGAGCCTTCTCTTTAAGTCTAAACTTAGCTATCGTTAACAATATGAGTGTGAGGAATGATAATATTATGCGCAAATATATTTTAAGGTTGTGTATAATATTCTAGTTTTCATAGTTAATCTATTGTCCAGTCTTCTCCTTGTATGGACTTGTATGCAACAATAGCATTATTGATTGGTTTACATATATGTAGTTGCATTAGCTTTCGTTTAATTAGTTAACTTTCCACTGCTTAGTCAATGGTAATGGTAATTAAGTAAGTAAATAATATTAATTAGTACATCAGTCTTAATTTATTTACACTATTGTATGTAACCAACTCAAACTTATTAACAATTGCAAATAATTATTACGAATATTTCAAGTTTTTGTACGCATTTCCTACATATTCCTACATACAGAACGTATTTATATAGAGAATACCTACTCAAGCATACATTTTAAGTTGACATTGGCAATATAAATAGAGACTCTTTTGGGTACTCAATTATTACTTATGTACGTCAAGGCATATAATAACACGTTGTTTAAGTATTTATTCATGCATTGTTCGCTAAGATAGGTGTCTTCTTTATAAAGCTATAAGAACTTAACTTGCATGTATAAGTTTACTTGGTTTTCAGCGATTCAGTTTTTTTGTCCTTGAATGGAGATGTTCTTTAACTCGGCTCCACTATTTCATTTCAAGTTGGGATCTTCAAGGCACAGATAATTAGAGAAGGTTGAAGGTGTATTTTGGACGGAGTATATAAAATAGTCATTCATGTCATCCAAAAAAAACAAAATGCATGATGAAGCAAAATATCTAAAAAATAATGAGATGCGAAATGGCTAGGACATGCCACGTAGAAATATAAGTTCGCATTAGGACAATAAAACTCCTTAAGCAATACCTATAGCCATAAAAATATCCGGTTTAGCACTCATTTCTGATAGATAGTAGGATTTGAATGTTAAAATAGAGATAAATAGACAAAAAGAGATGAGAACAATTACAGAAGGTATTGCATGTTGTGAAATGATGAGAGTGAGTTTTAGACGGATGAAAGAAAAAGTCCATATGAGAACAAGACGAAAAATGACAATGACAATGAGATCCTGTCTCTGGCATAAGCATAAGGACTTGAGTTACAAGAACACGACTTTTATTTCCTTATTACCTACCATTAATTATTCCAGGCATATAAATACATGTTACACTTACTATTGTTTGTTATATCAAACCGAGACTATTCTTACATGTAATTAGGAATTACTCAGAAGACAAAAGATCTTCATGGCAAGTTATTAATACCTTCTGCACATTTATTTACAGTGGAAGGATACGTTGGAATCGATTTAACCATTAAAATGAATAATTTGTCATAAAATCTTTAGAAATGGCCTTAGGACTGACATCTCTTAAAAAGTCTCCCTTTTCTTAACTATTTACAAAACTATATTGTTTAGACATGACACCTACGAGTCTCACAACATTGCAGTACGGTGCCACAACCGAGCCACTAGTGTTGACGTGAGAAATGTGGTAATCAAACGCAACAGACGAACAATAAACAAAACTAAGCAATATCATTGTAGGTTAGTGTATAATTAGTTTAAATGCTGCAATGACTCTTCACACAATGACTCTTCACGTTGGGTAACAAATAATTCAATTAACAGGAAAGAGGAATTCAACGAAGACAGCAATCCTTTCCTTTTCTACACCAAAAAAATATTTATTCATATAGTTCAGTTTGACCAAGACTAGTACAACACTAACAGTGGTTGAACTACATTACGATTGTTTATTGCTGTTGTGGTAGCTCTGTGACTTGCCTCAACCGCTACCTAGTTCGGTATGCATAAAATTAAAAAATTATGCGTGACCCCATTTTTACTACTTATGTAAATCAGTAAACGATCTTTTACAATAATATAGATCACGCTGCTAATAATATTCCCAGTCCTGACTATTTAGAGCAATGTTTAGATATACTCTCTAGCTCTGTTCTGACTGCACAGTAGGCAGTTTAGCTCGCTTTGTAATACTCTCTTAATCGCTTACGTAAATAGATTCTGTGTCCCTGAGTTTGTGTCTATAAGAATAGCCATGTTCACATGCAGCACATAAATTGGTCGATAAGTAATATCTATCAGGCTGCAAATTGAGGTACTGACCTGTAGTCTCTTATGTATGTAAATACAGTCTAAAATCGACAGCAAAGATTCTATTTAGACAGAATTGTACAAGGTCCGTGCTCTTACGAAATAAAATTGAAATTCTTACTTTCTTTATTACCTAACACTTAATTTAACACCCAACTGTCATTATTAGAGGAAACCTCTGAAAGAAAAGAAAAGCTATCTGCTAATCTTGAGTTCTTAATCTATACCATTACATTATAAATGCATTTTAGCAATTATATTATGCTCGCCTTTTGTTGTTAAATATTAGACTAGTCTGGATTATACTACACTAATGTGGATCAAATATTAATAATTTTGAGATCGTATTTGCTATGTATTTGCTTATACTAGTAATCCAGATATTACGATCAACTTGGCTAGAGAAAAGGCATGAATATTGATTTGATTTAACTGAACAACCACGGATAGAGGTATGGAGATAGCGAACTGTAAAATGTCATTGAAGAATGATGTAGGATGTTGCAGAAACCGTTATTTGTTTCTGTGAGCCAACAGTCAAGTCAGCCATGCAAGTTAGGTCACTTCTAAAGATTAAATGAAATATTTAAGCATTCCAAAGGGAAGTCATTTGATTTTCTTTTGTTTTTCTTTTTCATTGTGGTTTGGCAATTGACTTTTTGGCAGTTGAGCTCCAATGGGGTTCACCTTATGCTACGTTCAATCTTTGATTTGATGTTTTTATGATAAAATACCTTGAGTCTTTGGTCTATTTATTCAAATAATCTAGCCGAGACAGCCCAGTCGTTTTTAGGAGAAGTCAGACAGAGCGTAGATGCTGAAACGAAATCGAATGTGATTTGGTTTCACGTTCACTTTCATTTGCCAAATAATTATTTACGTCTACCATTAAATATTTATATGTAAAGATCAATTTAATATGTAGCATCACGTGGCTACCATAATAATGTGTAATAATGCTGTATCACTTCCAATTGATCAACAATACGTGTAATCTCCATTCATCGTAGACATTGAATTAGTAAACAGCAACTATTTATTGGGGCTTGACAAGAAATACGTCGGCATAAATTATGTCACTTAGATAACATCTCAATTTCGCTCAACACACCAACACGCTAACATCTCTTTAGGTATTGCTTATGAATTTAGAGCTATACAATGATCAATGTCTGTGTACACGTGCCTACTACTGATAATTGTATCACTGTGCCTCTATACTGACATATTTTGTATTACAAAATGCATGCGTAGTTATAAATAAAATAGAACAAGTGGGAATCTCTTTCCCTTTCCATAATATCATCTACAGTCGTATTACAATGTGGACGACCTTTTGCAATTGGACATGACATTCAGTAGCTAATGTAAAATTAATTTTTGCCATGCTAAATGACGTTTCATGATAAGCAAAACATCAATTGGATAGATTTCTTTTGGGAATTTTACAACAATTGACATTTGTAATCCTCAACCAGAGCAGCAGCAGTAATCGATAAGTTCTTTATCAATAAAATTTATACGTAGCAATCTATTGAAACTGAATTCTTTGTATAAGTCGAATTAGGTAATATTATTCAAGATAGCATTACCATATATACACCCAAGTGATTACATTTTCGGAAGCCAATGACAATGAGATTGAAAACTAGATAAAAGTCATTGTGACAAAATTATGGAAGTATAACAGCGATGTGTGGGAGTGGAGTGCCTAGCGAAAAAGAAGAATTTTCCTGAAAGTAGATCATGTTGGATTATATCACTAATATATTGATACAATTGCTACTAATATTAAGAGTTATATGGTGTCTAACCTCAGAGAAATCTGTTGTATGTAATAACTAGTTCGATACACAAATAGGTATACAAGTTGATTTGAAATGTTATCTATGGTGGTGGTTTGTCTTTAAGGTGAATGTGGAAACTTGAATTTCGATTTCGATACATATACTTACATAAATAAGTATGTACATACGCCTTAAAGTTGAAATACACAGACGCTATCTGCTACTCTATAACGTAATGCATTATGTATTGTTATGCTGATTGTGAACACTGTACTAGTTTGCAATTTAGTTACGGCTATGCAGTTGCAATGCATTTGGTCAGAGAAGAATAGAGTAGTCGAACGATGTTAAATCCTTATTAGAAATACCTACACAAAATAACGACAATCGTTTTCAAGGAGCATTGGTGTGGGCAGGTTTTGCTGTATTGATTGTAATTGTAGTGGTAGGTATACAGGAAAAGATATTGTATAGAGAGCTGGTTTCGGTAACACAGAGAACTATTTAATATATGAATGGCAATAGGAATTCACAGTTCAAATCACCAGCCGCCCTTGACAACTACAGACATTTACTTATTTACGTTACGTCCATTATTTTACCTTAAAGAGAATTTTCTGTCTTGTCTATCCGTCTCCGTGTTTCTGTCTCGCGTATTGTAAGTGAGTTGAATCAATCCCATTTATCTTCCTTCTATTCGACTACATTATCTGCTCTGCTGGTCTGGCTGGCAAGGGCTTGGCCTGGGATTTCTGCCGAACTCTATTTAAATATTCAACAAAGACTTCTATACTAAAACTATTTATCTTTACATTGATTTTCTCTACATTTTCTTGTTCTATTTCACAGTAGCCTAGCCAAGTTATTTCAATTCTACGGATTTCACCCTTTTGGTCAAAAGTCAGACTTTAGACATTCTTATTTGTAGCATGTTTCTCATTCAAAGTAACGTTATAGACATATACCTAGTTTCTATTCAAATGCCAATCAAACCATGATTGGTGGACGATATGCTGAATGTTTTTTCCTAATTCATTACATCACACCACAAAAGCTAAATGACACATATACGCTCAATAATAAATACGACAAATTTTGGAAACAAAAGAAATTGTTTTTGCAAGAAAACCAGTTCGTCTGCAAATATAATGAAACTACTGCAAAATATTCTATATTATTATTTATTTCTAGACCTTTGATTATTCTTTGCAATCTGAATAGCAACTAATGATAATAATATTATAATGTACCTGCATATTTTATGTAGTAACCATATTTATTGCTTGTCGGGTTTGCTGTCTTTGGTTTCTTATAGTTCAGCTAAAGTTCAGCGTAGAAAAATATTTTATGAGCTAGTACTAATAAGTCTTCCAAACAATTTACAAAATGTGTTCGTGTACATCCTACACAACTGCTGTATTTAGCAAATTAGTAAACCAAATTTATGTAAACCTTACTCTGTTGCACTTTCAAAAGTATTTATTGCACTGACCATGGCTTACACAGACTAAAGAAAATGCATTGGGCAACATCCTTAGAATTTGTATTTCAGGAATGTAACTAGTACATGTATAGTATTACACCTAATAGGGTACTTTGTATTATAATTGCTTCCACTCTCAGACTCGGCTCCAAGGTGCCATATTAATCACTGATTTTCATTCGGTATTTTCATTTCTTACAATTTATTGGCTACTGAATTGTTATCCTTAAGTTTCAAGAGTTGCCTCATGACTATAGTCAATAAACAATATGCAACCAACATCAGTTAAGTGCAGGAGATTTACGTTTCACCCTTCTCCACAAATAATGCCTAGAGTTTTCAAGTGGATAGATACACATTTCAAGTTTTTATAGCTGATGTCTTTATAAATAGATAGCTAGTAACATTTGTAAATAATATTCTGTAACTGTGTGAATTTAATTCAGTACTGATAGTGGCTATTGCATAATAAATTCAAGTAAGAAAGTTTTGTTTTCATATGATGGTATTTATCCCTGTGCTCAACAATTTCGACGTGGATGCAGCTGCCCAACTTAAGCATGACGAAAGACAATTCAAAAAATCTTATTTTGACGATCTGCTCGCCTGCTCCTACCATCGTTTGCATGTTTATTTGCATATTTATACCATGTCCGTTCTAAATGTGTGCATGACATGCCTAATTCGGTCACAAGTCTCAACTTATCATAATGCATGCAAATAGATAAACAGAAAATTCTGCTCCTGAGTGTTTGTTAATAATAAAACTTTAGGTGCTTTCATTTGACCATGGAGATTGAATTGAGGACAAACTCACAAAGTTTTTATAGTGGGTGTTGATGAAAAATTGTGCTTAAAGATATTTTTTGAATTCAGATTTGTGAGCTCTTCATTTTTATATTTCCTCAATTGTTCAACTTAATTATCAACTTCCACAAAGTATATAAATCCGCTAAAACATATTTATTTTCTTAACTTTTAAACGAGCAATTAACTTTTTATTACAAAAAATTTGTAAGTTAGAGACATTGGCACAAGCAAACGTAATATTAAATATTTTTTAGCGAATTAATTAAAGTAATAGGACGCATGGCCAGAAAGTTCATTATTTTCTGGCTCTCACTTATCCTTGTTGTTGGGGGCAGAGAATCCATTTGCCAATAGTTGACCATTTATCGCATTGCTATCTGCATTACTTATGGACCAGACCAGAATATAAAGCTACCTAGAAAACCTGTAGAGTTTGTTTGAGTTGATTGACGCACTTTTCCTGACAACAACGGTGAACAGCACAATGTAATGCAATGGGACATCATGAGACTGTATAAAGATTCTCTAACTGCTAAGGAACCTGCTTACAAACTGCATGACTGCAAGTACAAGGTACTTCTTCTGTTCAGTTATCAGTTGGCAGTTACAGTAGAGTAGAGCTGGAGTAGGTCAATCAACAAAATAGCCAATTGTCAGGAAATATGAGACTCAAATATCATTTTGTATTTGTTACTAAATGGAAAAGTTGAAGCCATTATACTTTGTACATTCTTTAGGAGAAGAGAGCTCCACTTTATACCTAAAAGTTGGGATTTGTACAGAAATTCATCACAAAGTATTCATTTGGAATTTAGAACACTGCTTCCGCTGCCTTATTAATCTTTAAATTATTGTAATAGTGTTTACTATGTATTAAATTACTAAATTACTATGCACATAATATAAAGACGCAACGTTTTATTGTTATTTCTCCTCGTTGAGTAACATCAGTTGTGCACCAAGTACATAAATACAAACACGTACAAGTTAGACCTATTTTTAGTAATTTGAAAAAATTATTTTCGAGTTCCATTTACAATTAAATGAGCTTCGGAGGAAACTATTGCATTGCCGTATGTAGAACTTGACGATTACATAATGCGTAACGTTTAGTACATACGAATGTTCATATCTTTTTGCTAATAAATTGTCTCTCGCGATATTGAAGCGGAAGGGACCTGCCCCATATCTACAGACACTGTATGCAAGTTTATTATTAGGAGCTTGATGAATCCACATTTAAGTTCAAATAAAAACTTCATATAATAATTGATTGTCGTTTAACAAAATGCTGGCACTAAAATTATTATTTTATGACTGTACATGCTGCCTGCTGCACACTGTCAGCTTCTCTAAACAATCCAGCTAACAATAGCAATGAAACTATTATGTATCTACCTACTGGTATGCACTACTTACTTTGGCTGGAACTAATTCGTCTCCTTGTTTAGAAAGAATATTATGTACTTTAAACTGAGATTATGAGTGGAAGGCGTGTTTATGACCAGATTAAGTTGTAAGCAGAAGCCAAATTAAGCTTGTACCACCAAGGTCCCCATAATTCCAGCCAATTATATCAGAATTATTTCATTAGCTCTCAATTAGAGTAGCATTGAATTTTTAGTACAGGAAAATAATAAAAAGAAAACTTTCTACAATGACACTTAGAATCAGTGAATCAAAGAGGTCTAAAGATTTTAATTCGTGAATTGTCAAGGACTACGTAAATGTCTGGAGCAAAATACGAGAATTCCTCATGTACAATAGGCGTCGTATTTATTGAAGCTGTTTAACAATCTATGTTACAAAAACATTTTGGGTTAAACAGGCCTATTGGAATTTATATCCACAATTATTTAAGAAAACAATTTTTAATTGGAAGGCATTGGTTGAACCAGCTGAAGTCTTGTAGGGTAAAGAGTAGTTATACTCGTTCAGCAGAAAATAATTGATAACGTACGTAGCAGCCATTATTAAAAAGAAGTAAACACCCTTTGTAAAAAATGGGTAGTTAAGTGCTAGTTTACACTTTGTCATCCCGTTAATTAGTAAGATCGACGTTGTCCTTTACCTTTTCCTATTTACATTTCGTCTGTTGTCTTTTATGTGGCGTAAGTACAATGATCATGCTGTGCATGAACTAAAAACTTAAATGAGAAAGGAATATCGACGACGTAAGAAGTAACGTATGCAGTATTTCTATGTAATATGTTGTCTATGATTAAATATTTCGTCGAATCGTAAACATGAATTGAGAATTCGTAATGTGTGGTGTTGGCCTGTAACGATAGATTGTTTATAACACAAGTGATCGGTAGGTACCTTATTAGCATATCACATATTACAGAAGATTAAAGTTTGAAATCTGAATGTCACATTAGTCATGATTTCTTCTTTACTAGAAATTGTCTTTAGATTATTATTTGTCCGTTCTCAGCTCATCTTACCCTTCTATCACGTCTCTATTGTAAAATCCGCTGCACACATTGTGCTATCATCACATTTGAATAGAAGTGCGTCATCTCAACCTGAGCACATATACTATTAAATGTATACTAAATTAAACTGTAGATACTTCAAACAATTTTAATCTGTTCCTTAAAAGTACTGGGAGCAATTTATATGCCCACAAATTTTAATGTAGTCATACCTTTACCTCGCTTTGTCTGACATGATTGATTAGTATGACTTACCTACAAGTACAAGACACTATAAGAAATTATTATCATAATCGCTTGCAAAAGAAGATCCTTCTGCAGTAAGTACGCTTTGTTTTGTACTTGAATGTATTCCATTATTTATTACTGTAGTCAACTTCTTATAGTACACAACAATTTATGTATCTACTATATTCATTTTCAAGCTGCACTTGGATTCTAAAATAGCAGCATCTTAATACAACGTCATAATTTAGTCATCAATGATACCATCTTCTCGTCATCAAACAGTGACTCCAATCAAAACCTTTGTGCTCCATACTTACAAATGGGATAAAACAGAAAAATCATTCATTTCTTCGTGAAGGGCTCAGTATTCAATCTCGGTGACTGACATCTTGTTCTACTGCTGTGAAACAATCAATTCTTTTCAATAGTAGTAATAAGGACACAAATAAAATCTTCAGAGTCATTAATTGTATACAATAATAATTTGAAATCGCCTATTGTATTACTACAAGGTATTTTGATAACAACACCGCTATTTAATTCTGTACATCGTCGATGACAAACTGTCTTGATAATTAATTTTTTATATTTTCCAAGGAAAATAATGATGCATCACATACTTAGATTGTCAGGTACATCTCATGATCTATTTTTAGATGTAACTGAAATGCATGTCAATAGCCATTGTTGTGTAATTTGTAACAGTTATTTGCTTCTTACACAGCATAACAGTTCAAGCGTTATACACAAATAATATTTTTATTGGTAAGTACTTGGTAGCTACTTGTTATCTGTATACATTTTATTGCCTGCATACCAATTAATGCACTCCGAATGCATTTATAATAGAAAACGACAAATGAGGGAATTATTACAAACATCAGTTAATTCCACAAAGAAAAAGCAACTTATCATTCAGCGATTTCTTTCTTTTAATTTCAGAGGAAGGCTCATAGTATGATAAAGATAGCGAAACAAAGAAATGTGCAATTATGATAATAGTTTACATTGTGAGAACAAGTTGTATCGGTATCGCTGAAAATAGGCAATGGTTGTTAAAGCTTAATAATAAAAGTACTATTTAGGAATACGTCTTACATTTCCTATAGTGGGGTACAAAAGTTAAACTGCAATTACAATGCAACTATCTCTGTATTTTTTTGTAGCATCTGTACCTGTGCATTCTGAAGAGGTCTTACGTCTAACATGTAATTAAATAGAGACACCTCATAATAATAAATGCAATACACCAAACATCATCAATAAACTACGTTGATCCTGATACGAAATTCTGGTTGCATACACCTTCACATGATATATTTGGGTGTCTATGAATTTGCATGCACATAGGCATATTTAGATTTTTTGAACTATTTGGAGGAGATAGCCACTCATAATACTAACTCGTGTAGTTGTGATATAAATTAATGACGCTCTACCTATATGTTGGACATTTATGCTGCTGAACAATTAATGTAGGCTGTATAATTTGCATGTCACACACGGACATGGATGCATCAAGTATGTACTAGCTATCCTTCTATCTGTCTTTAAGCCATATATTTTCTATTCTGACACGATACAAGTTACATAGGTATCATCATGTGTACCTAAATACATCGCACACCTTCTGCAACAATAAATGAAATGCATAAGCAGAGCAGTGAAGCCAAATTAGCAATTACAGAGCTTTTGTTATCCTTTCATTTATTTTTACTCTAAGTTGATTTAATAGTAATACTGATTATAATAGCGAGTTAACTCCTTTGTAAGTCCATAAAGATTTATCACATTCATATCAGTTCTAGTGTCTCCCAGAGAGGCACACACATACAGGAATACAAACAATGAGACAGATTCGCAACCAGCTCACTCACATATCGGATCAGAACTACAGGTACACATAAAGTAGTCAGAGCTAACGTAATTTCATTTCACAGAAAAAGATTGCAGTTGCAATTTGCAAACTTGCACTGCAATTTAGTCAATGGTTGTCCTGCAACTCGAGTACGAGTCCCGATTGTTTATTTTTCTTTGAAAGAAGTGGGGCGATGGAAATAATAGTGGCACTGAAATCCTTCTAGACAACAGACTACAATAAATAGTGCACTTATTATGATTCTGATTACATTCTGTAGCCAATAAAGCTAGGCACATCTTTCAAAGTTTTCCTTTTGTTGCCAGCTACTTATTATTTCAGTTGACTGCCATTGTCACACTGGGATTGTCAATTTGATGTTTTTGACAGAGACATTTCATATCATCGCTTTCAATCTAAGTAGGTAGCACAATTTTTATTAGCTCGACCATCGTGCTCTGTCTTTCAAGCCAAATCTCTTCTTGTCACTCTTTGTAATTCAGTTTCCAGTTTCTTTCTCAGTTTGATGTGTCTTTAAGCAACTGGCTTTACAAATCTCCCACAATTACAACAATTACTTATTTACGACATACATGTCATCATGTACTATTATGTGTGAACTATGCAGTGACATTTTTGCATATTTATTTAGTGCACATTTAAATATTTATTTATTAGTAAAAATGATGATCAGATTATTAGTAATTGTGGTGTGGACATTTTAGTTCCTTGTACAAAGAACACTTAGAATAACACTATCTTTTTTATTTTTACAATCAAGAAGCAGATTTGTTTTGAAAGGAACTCTTTGGCAGCTTTCCCATCGGTTTAAAAAATAAAATTTCTTATCGTTTTCGTCTGCACGTCTTACGTTAGCATCCACTCCATTGTTAAGGCGAAAGAAAACCAAATTGATAATTTAATTCAATTCAATTCACGTACAAACGAATACAAAAAATCTGAATGTGCTCACACAACAAATAGTCTAGGGAGACATCAAACAAATTTTCGTGTAGTTAATGAACTCAAAGATAAAGTGTAATATTCGAGTATGGTATCATATATTCTATATAGTGAAGCATCTAAACACATAGCTACTACTGTGGTAAATATAAAAAGATCATAAATCGGATAAATCCCTTTCAAACTTTACTTTTGCATTTTCATTAGCCGCAGATTAATTGTAATATTATAATTGGCATTTGTTGTTCTTTAATATCTAATGGAATGAATTGGTTGGCTTGGAGCGAGAATAATAAAACAGAGAACGTAATGAGTAGGGAAATACTCTTGACGTGACGCCTCAACATTCACGACTGAAAGTTAAAGCATGAAAGTCTGAGAAATGTAGAGCAAAGATTAAACTATTGCAAGTGTGTTGTTTTAAAGTTATGGCAGTGATGTATGCTCAGTTAGTGTAGCATATTGTATTTACTGCTCTGCACTACACTCCTAGACAATAATAATAAATGATGTTCAGGTAGGTATACATAATAGGATTGATGTACATAGAATCTATGAATTGATTGATGACTTGAGAATAATAAATAATCATATATATAGTTAATAATCCCATGTATGCTATAGTTAATATCTCATCCAACTGTCTGCAGTAGTCTGAACAGGTGTGGATCTATGTGTGCAAATCCCAATGGAATACGTGCAATTAACGTATTAAGACAAATGAAATAAATGAACCATGAGGTTGTTTGTTGTTTCGTTCTGTACTGGTGAGTGAGTGTTAAATGTATTGTTGCGTTTTGTTGTTGCATGCGATACGGTTTATGGGCAGGTGAAATTGTATCAAATGTCAACAGCTATGTAAAAATACACAAGTTTCCCTTTCAGCCAAATACATAACCAAAGGGAGTTCGTCCGTTGGCACAACCACTATAAAAGTATTTATAGAGTGCACTGTAGTAAATATGTATTTAAGGGAGCAATAAAATGAAGAGATCTACTGGGTTGTCTCTGATCGCCCATAATAACACTAATGCATACCACATAATAATACACACTGTACACAAAGAGCTTTGTTTTCCTTTATCTTTCAAATAGTATGCAATTATTGCTCAGTTTGTGCTGTACTTAATCATATTGAACTACGCATGCATTCCAACAGTATCTGCCCTTTAATTGTAGATTTATCATACATATCTGTGCACACTGAGACTTACTTTTACTACACTAATACTAGTAGATGTGTGTACAATTGCACATTCCACAGCGGATACAGACTCGCCTAATTATTTAAAGGTGGATAGATTAATGTGGAAAATAGCAGGAAATTAAAAAATGCTATTTTTATACAGTACTAACTAACTGTGTGCATTCAGAGATAAGTTTTTGAAGCCATGAATGTATGTAAACACTAGCGAGTGCAAATTGTAATGTCCATGCAGTTTCGTCTTGTCCATTAAATAGCATGCATAAATGATTTTATGCTACTGCATTGTTGGATTGTGTGGAGGGGGAGTGGAACTTTATGCATCACATTGTAAATTGCATGAGGAATCAAATGCATCACAACAATGCAAATACTACTATTGTTTGCACCATAATAAAAACAATATTAGGGGGATTTACTACAATTATTTGTATAATTACTGCTACGGTAAATGACAATGATGCAACATTTGAAATTAGAGTTTCATGTCAGTGTAATAAAATAGAGTAGCTGTGAATTTAGGATGAAATATCTGCATAATTTTATTAGGTAGGAAGGAAGGAAGGATGTAATGTAATTGTCACGTCCCATTCTCATTCCTTCATGCCTAATGACTATGACTATTCATGACTTTGCAATTGTAGATCAAGAGCAAAGGGCACCTGAGTAAGAATAGAAACTCATTCCACATTTTATGTCAATCGTCATGTTTTAATCAATGAAACAGGTACCTCTAATTGTTCTACATTACACCAATTACTCAGCAAGGTAGTCGTAGTCCCTATATGTACTTGTCCACGTTTCTACTGTATTTAATAGGTTTATAATACAGAATGAACAATATAATACATACGGTAGGATACAGAACCTGATGGCATGTGAGTAAAATTAAAAGGCAAAGAAACCAAATAATAATTAAATTGTAAGTAAAGTAAGAGTGATGACTTAGGAAGATAAGGAACTTTGTCTGTTCTTGCAATAAGCACTGCAAGGTGGAGATGAGAGCTGATTGCGAATTTATATTTACAGAGACATGAGATAGTCTCATCAATTTCTAGTTACATAAAATGGCAGAATAGAAACACTTCAACATTGACTGCAGATAAGTCAATGTGGAGAGATACTATCTACTTTACCATCTGATTGATATGAATGAACTGCGTAAAGACGTTATTCATAAACTATATATTAATTTTCTGCTGCACTACTAACGTAGGTAGTGATAAGCAACGTTGGCTTATTGGGCTCACTGACTGTGCTCACTCGACAAACCTCTCTGGGATCACCTTGAACGATTAAATGGATAATTGGCAGTATCATGAAATATTCTCGTGTTTTCTGAAGGTTTTGAGAAAGTTTTCTATAGCTTGCTATCATTCTGCACTATATTCCTGCAATGAATTATAAATACGTGCAAAATAGTGGCTACTGTTTTGTCTATCCAGTACCACGCTTAGCGTATTTGGTGAACTATACAACGTCTGCTTCAAATAATATTCAGAAAGGCGTATAAGTATACATTTTTACTCTACTGCGCCTATGCTCGTAATTTTTAAGTGCATAAATGCAGATAGCAAGTCACAATTTGGAAATTATATCACATACATTAAGATTGTAAAGTGTTTGCGTAAGCTAAGCATGCAGTTTAAAATAGATGGTCGTGTCCATTATAGGAAACAGAATAATTTTATTTTCAGATGATTACATATTAAGCCCCTTCGCTCGTGTTGATCTTGATCTCACTTGAATTATTTATATCAAAGACTGCAAGTTCCCACATTATTCAAAAGCCAGGTCAACTATATCTAACCATTTGCTTTACCATGCGTAACAATCATTTTTGAAAATATTAGCGCAATATTAATTTTATACTATTTTATGGAAATGTTACATACTTAGTACCTAAGGACCTATTAAGTAGTAAATAGTGTTATAGTTACAATAAGAATAGGCGTCTCTACAAAAGTCACAGGTAAATACAGCAGTTTTGTAAGTTTGTGGAGTGACTGCAATGTCCTACTGATAATAATATCTGTAAATACACAAGAGCATATTAACTGAAGGAATGTATAGATTTTATGCTTACATTTTAATAATGCTTAGGAATGTGAATTGCCTTTGTGGAACACTGTGGGAAAATTTAGTGAACAAATGTCATCGTGTCATTCATATGTCTACATACTTACATATGCAATGTCCATGAGAATACCACTATAACATATATTGCTAATATTTGTATTTATACACATTTATTATCCAATTAAAATATTATCGTTCTGTTTAACTTCATGTACCTAAAAACCTTGCCATTTGAATATAAAAATTCATTTAATGCTAAACTACAGGGTTTCTAATTCCCAGATTATTCTAAACTAAAGCCAGCTCTGATGGACAGTGAACATGTGTAAATTAATGCATGTAATTTAATGCAATGTAAATGTGGATTGTAATTTATTCTCTGGAATTGCAAATATCGATGACTTTCAGGATCTGGCTTAGGATATGAGGGTGGATATAAATAAGGTTAGTTATGCAGATGCTACCCGAATATATTGTATATAGATGTTTTGGTAGACACCAAAAACATTTGCGGAGTTCTATTTAACGAGTATTATCGGTATATCGTAGAATCTGGTGAACTTATATTATTATTATGTGCATGGTTAATCCATTAGTAGTAGGTACTATGTATTTAATGAATGTGGAATGGGTTTGCTAACGGTTTATTTACAGCCATTGATACTGCCTGACTACTTTCATTATTCAATTCATTCACACGTATAGAACTAGAGGAATTACAGATATACGTTGTATAGGGAAATACTCTAGAAAGAATCTCGGATCGGCCGGTTTTATACAATTGAATACAAACCGGTAAACTTTCATCAGACTTTAAATAACGTATTGTATGGGCAATTCATATTGAGATATTTAAAGCATGCACTTAACTATTATAGTACATAAATAAATTACACAGAATCACAAAGCTATGAAGAATTATGTATAAATGATATGGAAGGTGTCCATTGAAGCTGTCGCATTTCTACAAGACGCTAGACATTTATTAGATAATAAATACATTATCATCTTGCCAATAAAAGATGATTGTAGTATTTGGGTTATAATAAATGTATATTATGGTGAAACACTAAGAATAAGGGAACGAATAAGTAGACGGCTACTTAATGAGTACACACAAGCCCCCAGAAGCGTTGCCCTAGTTTGATAGTCGACTAGCTAATATTTGAAATATGAGCTGCACAAAAATAGTACAACTATACACAAACTCGTTTTATGTAAATAATAATTACAATCTCACAAGACAAGTTGTACTGAAACTGAAAAAAGTTTTATCGTGTTGGATTATTATATAGATAAGGTAACAACGCAGGACGATAATTATTATAAATGTTGTACACATTTATTTTTGTGGTGCGTCCACGTTTACCGAAAATCTTTTATTATCGTTCTGAGAACTGTAAAAACTGTTACTAGGTTAGTAATGACTGGCTATAGAGATGATAATATTAACTGTAACTGTAGATGCAAATAGTATGGGGGCTGTTTCAAGATTGAATTTCATTGGAGTGTTTTTCGCTGGCGTTGTCCAGTGTACTGTGTAGTGATGAAGTGTGAAAGGAGAGCACAGTGAGAGAGTGAGACAGAGATGTCGGAAATCAGGATTAGAAACGCCTCATCATTTAATTTCAATCGGAGTATTCTATTTCAGATGTAGGTATGTATGTGTGAGATTGAGAATGTTCTTTTAGTGCCCTTGTCGGTTAAACTGCTTTATTTCCCTGAAATGGTAATGCCACAGGGGAGCAAATTATAGAGCTGATGTTTGGCGATTGACAAAAGCTGTCCGTTAAATACACATTTCTCACACTTGACGATTAAACGTAGGTACATCAAATATGCATTAGCCTTTCTTTTATTCTTCGACATACACCAAGAGCAGATTGCTCGTTTTCTTTAGTGCCATCATCACATCACATCGTGATGAACCCAATAACCCAGCTCGCTTTACAATTTGAGCCATAGCTTCATTACTTCTTCTTCCTCACTTAGTACAGACGTTTGTGTCTTTTTCATTACTCACTTTTACCTATTCACGATGCTCTGCTCAGATTCAGAGTCGTGAAAGGCATCTCCCATCCAAGATGTCACAAGCATATATCTTGAATGAGCGAGATGCACTTGATTTTAATTGCACTAATACGATATTGGAGACTGGGGCTCATTTCAGATCAGCCCTATTTCCATGTGAATGAGCTTGGAGACTTACTTCGTCTCAGAACCACAGAACAGGTCAAGCCGTCAAGCCTCATTTAGTGTGTCTCATACATTATTTGATAATCACACTTAACCATCATTAATGCACTGGCGTAGTATACTGATTACTGATACAGGGCATCTGCAACTACAGCTTGAAATACGTACGAATTCTCACAAGTAATTGACAAGTGCAGTAAATTCTATGGCATGGCAAAATTCCCGTGCATATACCTACCGTCTATTACCATTACATATATGTAGCATTGGTATCTACGTACAAAAATAATTCATACCGAAGTGCACTTTACACTTGTCATACTGTGAAGTGTAGTAACTAAATGGGGATATGACGATGATATAAGTTAATTTGTACGAACCAGTTAAATGTCTAGTCTTGAAATGCAGGGAGAATAAAAAATTAGTATAGATATGAAGTAAAACAAACTAGTAGGTCGAACTCGAATTATTATATTGGCTATTGGCAATGCTTACACAGATATGACACTTATCAGGAGCTAAGTTACAATAAGATACAGCCCAGTACAATCACGGCATTTGATCTTGAGTTATCAAGGATCCTAATCCTACAAAACGTGTTGTAATAATATATGTGTGCAAATACAAATTGTAGGTAATGTACACAGAATGTACAATGTGAGACACATCTACAGAACACAACAATGCAATGGCACACTAAAAATACTTTTATTATGTATTTAGATACACAGAGGCTTCTGTGCACAAGTAAGTACAACAAGTAGGTACGAATATTTTATCTCATTTACTAGTTGAGCTGAGCTTCTTACAATTAGCCTCAAATGGAAGAGATTAATGGACGCTAAGAACGTAGTAAATATAAAAAGATTTCAGCATGGGATTATTATTACGAATTGTCAAGTGCAGCTTTTTTTCACAACTATATTAATGTACAGTGTAGTAGGTAGTACATAGGAGTGCACGTACACGTGTGTAGGTTTATTAGTACCTATAGGTTAACTTTATTTATCTAGCCCTGCTCTATGTGTACCATTTATCTGTCTGATAACAAAGTTCTTATTCTTTTGCTGTGATAAATTCGCGTTATTATATCAGGTTATGTATGTTTGGGATAGTATGCCTATGAGTGCTGTTCAAGGTGGATGGCAATGGCAATGGAATAACTTCTCTGACAAGATTTATTATTTTAGTATCACTGAATTATGAAAATACAATGAAATCAGTTGATCAAGCAAGCACCGTTTTCTATCACCACTGAACAGTGTAGACACGGCATTGAAAAATCACATTTTACATCATGTAATGGAAAATAAGCTAAATTGTCTTTAAATATTTACAAGTTGTGATTATTTTCACAAGATAAATATAAATAATCAAGCTTGTTTCCTACATCGTCAAAGTAAATACATTGTTGTAATAAATACATGGAATTAGCACTTTTCCTTTTGGCTAATAGAAATTGCGTGAAATACGGACAAATAGATATGTCAATCGCATAATGTGCTTAATTTGGTTGAGTATTACGTTGCGAAGCGGATGTGGACGTTGTAAAGGATCCTTGTAATATTTTAGCATAATAAATAGGCTGTCTACCTATTGATTTGTATTAAATATAATATATTCAAGCGTAACCTGTTATTAATATAGTGTGTGTAATACTAACCAAGTTGGTGGAAATTACATTAGCGAAGTACCTGTACATGATTTGCATACTTATGCACAATCACAGAGAATAATTCGTTTATTTGCAAATGTGGCGTCGCTTCAGTTGCTTATTATTGTAAGATTGATCTTGAGTGCCAAGGAAAGTTCTGGTATTGAAGATAATCAAAATGAAATAAACATAACAAAGCAAAGGAAAGAAGTTAGCACTTATTAACTATTAGTGGTTCATTGTTGTGTGAGATGAAAAGAAGAAGATTCCTCTGATATCATTTTCCCACAACAAAACTCTTTTAAAATCTAATCTGTAATTGAATAGCAAACAACTCTCATCGTCCGTTGTGAATCTATGCTATATTGTTCAATGTACACTCGTGTATAGTACTTGTAGTAGTAGTCCCCACCATTGGGCCACAACACAAGGTGCTTTCCGTAGATTAAAAATTTCTTTGCCTCCATCAAACTCTAATCTCTCTCAAACCATTTCATTTCAAGAGCTTTCATTCCACAACTATTTTGCATAAGCTCCATTTTCTAGAGCCCTATGCCGTGTGTGTGACTGACTCCCGTCTTATAAATTCTTTTGTACTCATCAGTAGTCGCTAGTCAAAACTACTGGCCTAAGCTCTGTGAAGTCGCTGATGTATTGTTGTCCAAATAACAGAGATATAATATATCATAGTAGTAAATGCCATTTCTATCTATACACAAAGTGTCTCGTCAATCCTCCGTCTCATTAGATTTGCCTTTGCTCGAACTAAGTGAATGAGTTCAGAACTTTGATTTCTTACTATTCTCTGAGTCTGGCTGTCTGTAAGAACGGCATGAGTCTTGTACGATAGAAAGAACATGACAGAACAGACACAAAAAGATCCAATACAAACTATCCACAGAATTCAAACGCAGTTGTAGCTAACAGAGAAGATGAGAACATGTTTCTAGGTTAATGTTAATAAATTGCTAACAATGGGCAAGCTTATGTTAGCTTAATGTATGTACGAGTAGCTTCTTTAATGTTTTCTGATACGACTTGACTTTAGGTACTTTGCACTTGCACATATTTAGTAGGTACTTGCAAATATTTAGCGCAATTTGGAATTATTTTCTTTCGGTTTAGAGTTATTTCCTGCTACTCTGCTTCAGCACATTATAAACTTATTGCAGGTACTCTCCCTGTTTTATTAGCAAAGTTAATATTCATATTTAGTAAAATTAAATTTAAAGAATTCGTTTGCTACTGTCTTTATATTTATAATAGTTTCTACCATATAGTAGGATAAGCGCGCGAAGTTTGAAAAGCGGAGGTTGTTTTTGTTTTTGCTCTGTCAATTTTTATTGAAAAAATTGAAAAAACGATAGAA
>JABASH010000180.1:0-52999 GCA_019776445.1 Tomocerus maximus | reverse complement strand
GATCTAGAAAAAAATAAATCTAATCGCACTCCAATAACCAGAAAAGTGGAAAAAAATTTCAAAGTCGATAGTCTTTTAGAAAATAATATGACTCGATTTTTTTGGAGCCAAACCAAGGTGCATATCCCTTCAGTTGTATCTGATGTTACAGTAAATGGGGATTTGAGATGTACTTCATTATTATATTAAATGTTGCTAAATCAAGATGTCAATGATATTGTTATCATAATTTCAATTTAGATATAGACAGTTGGTAGTGAAATAACAAACATAAGCCAAGACTAAGAACTAGATGATTTGCCGATGATTCTGCATGTGCAAAGTGTCATTTCTGTATGAAATATCCAATGGATATGGTTTTGATTGAAAAACCCTGGGTTTTTGCTGACCCTGTTTTGGACGCAGTGGTAGTGTTAGTGAAATGTAGTAAATCTCACTCTGCATGTAGCAACAGCAAGGCAACTCATCTTATCATTAGCTTTTCGCTTAGAGCGAATATTATTTAGCTATAGTCATCAGAGTGTCTAGGTTGTGATGACTATAATTGTGTGTGGTGGGATGATGATATTGCATATTACGCTATCTGTCTGCTCACTATTTAAAATGCTTAGCCGTAGTCTGCTGTCACGTCATGCATGCCTCAGCTGCTAGAACATATGTCATGTGTTGATGAACACGAGAGTGTGATGCTTGGATTACTTAAATTACTTATGCATTACTATATTAGCATCCGTTTCCCACTCTGGCCTACTAACTTGTTACTTACGACCAAACCACAATTTATTTTCTTCCTTTTCCTCCCCAACTACAGTTATTAGAGCACGCGGAATATCCTCTTCCATTCATATTATGACCACCCAACCAAATATTTACAATCCGAAAGCTGTGCTCTTAACCGAAGGAAAAGACAAGAGTCTATCCTGACCACATTCTCTACCCGCCTCGCTTGCCTGCTTATTCCAGATTAGAAAACTTAGTATTTTAACATTTCATCATGGTGCATAGAAACTGTCGTTGTTCTGCTCGACTGCGCTTATCGCTAACAATGTAATATATACGGATACATGACCTATATATTTTATAGTCCTCCTTTGTACTACTACTAGTATGTTATATAATAGAATGTACTCTATTTACGATTAATTCCTTCTCATCTTTTATCTTTGCCACAAAACTCATTTTGCTTTAGTTATTTTTGCAATAAATTATGCCAACTGAAGTATTTCCCCTTTCAGAGTCATTCAACCTTCACGTGGCGACGAGAAAACATTTCTCAGAAGAAAGCAAATGAGTTTCTTCTTTCCTTACATTATTTTGTAACTGGATCTACGCAAAACCGAGTTTTCAAAGCTTTCGTCACTTAAGTGGAGTACTCTTTACCTAATTGCACTAGAATTGAAAAAACATAGACAAAAGGAATATTTTTGGCCTATGGATCTCATGCTATGTAATTTATTACAATTTCCGTTCCCAATTTGTTATTCATATGCCTACACACTAGACCTAGTTGAATATAGTTTAGAAGACTGCGCAGAGTATTTTGCACTAGAGTATCAAGTTGGTTATTTATAATAGATTTCTATGTTTATTTAGAGTGACTACTAGTGCTGGACTACCTACATTTGTGTACTTGTCGACAACTAAAATCTTCTCTCCAGCGATCAAATAAACTCGAGATATTGCTTTGAATCAATCTGAGTAACGGGATTTTGGAGTATGCACACATCAGGAGTGGTTTGAAATGGTTCGACTAAGTTTGTACAAACTATCGCCAGGTTGGATATGCTTCTAACGAAATACTTGTAGAGAAAGTGTAGGAGTAAGAAAGTAGAGTCAAATAAAGAGCGTCAGGCACAGAGGAGGAAAGTAGAGCTCTACAGTTCACTACAGTACACATTCGAGTGAAATCCAGTTGGAAATACACAGCTTAGACATCCACTTTTGCGACTAATGTTATTTCCAATGAAACTACCTACCTAACACTAACAGACTTTTTTCGATTTAAAGAATTTCAATTTTCAAGAATAGGCTCTCTACTCGATCTACTACTTCTCCAAACTAGTAAAAGACAGCCAAGCCACGTGAACTCTAAAAAGCCAACTAAATCTACCGTCGAAGTTAAAGGAACCAACAACCAACCCACTCCCATCACATTCCACTGCATTGCATACGCAGTTTACATTTTACATAAACCACCAACTATTTTCTCTAGATATCGCCATTTCATTACTCCGTATTATACATAAATACGTAAGCTACGATTTACAGATATCTATATAGTACCTATATATATTAGTGCAAATCCACAAGTAAATGTTTATATAAAAAAGCGATCGTTAGAGGCCAATATAGTGCTAAAAGTAGAGTTTGCTCTAGTTTAGGATGTAGTGAAAGCAAAACTCTCAACTCTTCTACTAGTTCCGCTACAAAATACAAAACGATGAAGTTTTACAATATTGTATAACTACGTTTTTGAATAAAAGAGACCTTTACGATATTGGCCCACATACTGCATCCATAGAAGGCATTTCCCAGAGTTAAATATATACCTACTCAGAGATAACCTTCATAAACAGAGTTTCTGGCGTGAATTTGAGCCGAGTTCCATCTTTACCCTGAACAATCGACATGCTCGTGTCATTTATTGTATTTGCTTTAAAATGCAATAGAATTCTCCATGCAAGCAAACATTTTCTGGTGCTTTATTCCCCGCTGTAGCCCACATACAATAAAATTGATGGTTTGCGTTTGTTTGGCTTTGTATTGGTAGACTCATAGAGAAGGCGTGTGTGCTAATGTAGTGTGAGTTAGTGCGTGGAAAAACAGTCAGGAAGGTAACCAAACCAAGAGGATAGGCTGACATACGCAAAAAAGTTAAACGTAGACGCATGCAGTTCCTTTTTCTCCTGTTCACCTTGGTTTAACCGGGTAACTACGTATAAGTGTGATCGTGAATAAGACGCGATTGGACGGAAATGGTGCACTGAAATTTGCATCTTTTGTCCTTAAGAGGTGTAACGTGAGTGTGTGTCCCACAGGGGAATTCTATACTTTGCAACCAATTTCTATTCTACGGATCGCCTGGACAGGTCACGAATGTTCATGATAGCTCAAGAAAATGTTATAAGAAATTGATCTCGCACACTCCGTACAGATACTATGCTTTAGAATAACTTATTCAAGCAAAGGTACTGTCGAGTTCGTTTTTCTCCTCCTTCCTTGACATGCCTCTCTTGCCTACTGAATATATACAGCTTGTACAAAAGAACACTCACATTTATCTACTAGGTACTTCAGAATAAGTGACGGAGAAAGTTTTGGCAGAAAGAACATTTAGACAATATGTGAGACTAATTTCAACCTAACCAACCCAAAACCACACGTTTCTTACGCATGCTAACACACAATAACAAATTCTTCCGCTATACACTCCTCATTCCTACTTATACGCTTGATATATTCATATTTAGTAGCTATTACACGCATAAACAAATCTGACAAGGTATTTCCTACCTAAAACCAAGATAAATACCTACGCACGTTTCCCCCTTTTACATTACTACCTATGTAGCGTTTATTTACATTCTTTAGCATAAAAACGGGTAGCAAACCAGGATAAACATTTCACACAACTATAGGTTCGCGATTTAATACTTGAACGTGGTATTTGGTATTATAACTAATAAGAATTTAGTGCAGATGAAGTATTTTCTGTGAGTTAGTATAGTAAGAGAGGTGATTTATAGCTGGATATAGAAAAACTAATGTCACAAGACATTATAGATATTTAGGTATGCAAATGGAGGTAGATAATAAATTCAGACGTACAAGGGAGGGAGCTTTACTGTATTTTGTATTGTAATGTAAAGGAAGGGTAGGCAGGGGAAGGTGGAAGTACTAAAGGCTAAAGTTTGTGAATAATTTCTATTGACAGTTATAATATGAAAGCCAAATATTGTAGCCTAGTTTTTTGCCGTGTGCATGGGAAGAAGTTGTAGCTCGGAGTGTCTGTGTATTAGGGAAGTCAGGAATAAGAATAGAAAGAGTTTAGTTTACGGCACCACATTTTTTAGTGCGGGGATCGTGCAAAAGAGCAACACAAGGTGATTCGAACAACACAATATTTATGAGCAGAGATTTCGGGGAGAGCGAGACAATCGGAAAAACATCTCACCGTTCTCCTTCTCTCTGGCATTTGGGCCTTTGCGTCTCTCTAGAGGAATAAATCAGGAGCATGCATGCGTTCCATTGCTCCTTTCCCCTCCGATTGGCAAAATATAGGAAGGGATCTAAACTGAAACTGAACTGAAGAGCAAATGTCGAAGAAAACTTACATAGAGCACTAGACAGGGTAATATCTAATACGTAAATACATAGTAAACTAAAGTAAAATGCTCTTTGCTACATGAGCATCCTACATAACTCAGAGTTTGGGTTCTATCACACAGGATCTCTATTTTTCTATTGTCAGAGTTACATTTTTGAATCCAGAATGACTATAGACCTGGGACTCACACTACGGATGAAAGAAATATAAAAATGTTCAAGGCTGTTATGTTATTGTGTAGTGGGATGAGATGTGAGCTATGCAATGCTCCTTCCAGCTTGATTCGTCCAACGATTTGGAAAAACTTCTTGCTGAAATTATTTTCCATTCTATCGAAATAGCAGTAGCATAGAGCGACTATCAAATATATAATAACATTCGTAAGATTCGTAAGTCACTGCAGTTAGTGTTCGAAGTATAGCAATGACATAGTTTAAGCTATATTTATCTTGACTATATAAACCAAGAAGTTTACAATTCATAGTACAGAGTAGTATGCATACTTTGTTCGGCCGAACATCATCAGCACAATTCAATTCTACATAGAATCCTGTATTTTCCGAATCTACAATGTATTTCTGTGTACTGCATCTTTACATTTAAATTCATTCTGTCCGGAGTGTCTGTTCTCTGTATTCTATTCAACATCAACCAGTGTCGGTCGGTTCCTGATTCTGAAAATAAGTACCTATGCATGTTTCTTCCATCCTTTGAGCATACAAACATAAAAATATACATTTTGTTGACTCTCGATTTTGTGCGTGCTGAGTATGTATATATTCCATTGTGCCAATGCCAATCCTTGCATAAGCATACCAGAAAGACAATAAGTATGAATAAAAAAGATGAAACAAAGTCCGATTGGGAGCTGATAGGGAATTCTTGGAATTTGCAATTTACATTTGCAATCATGCCGACCTCTTGTTCCCTCTTTCCGTTTTGTCATATCATATTGGGAGCATTTCGACATCCTTTCCTCTATAGCTTTACATACCTATCTCTTTATTCACTCAGTCCTTTTGTTGTCAGCAGGCCCGAGCTCTTTCCTTATTATCTTCAGAATTGAACTGCCAGTTTTCCCTTAGATATTTATAAAGCTATGTACATTAAGGATAGAATGTGAATTGAATCTCGTCAGAAGAGATTGAATGAAACGGTTTATAATTCTTCTTTGCTACTGCTATAAGAACTATACTGTTCATAGAGTATTGTATAGCCAATATTTTTTACTCAAAGCAAAGATGCAAGAGTAAATGTGTAAACGCCTTTCTTCCTCCTTCCTTCCGTCCTATTGCTGTTTCCTTGTTTGTTGTAGCTATAGATAAAACCAGTGAACCTTTTTCTGTCTCGCTTTTCCTTTCCCACAAGCTAATAATAGAAGTATTCAACCTGCTTTTAATACTATAATCTAATCTACCAAACCTAAAAAACAGCCTACGACCATGCATATTTTATAAACGACAGATTTCTTCCTTACGAGCACCTGACTTGCTACAAACCTAAGTCCAGATACTTCTAACTATACCTACAGTACAATACATGTATATATAGTACAAAGTACGTCATATTATTATATGTTACACATTCCACCCACTCTCTCCTATTGTATATTATCGAACTATAATGTAATTTGCAACCACAGGTTCTGGTTTCAAAGAGCTTTCATTTTTATCGTTAAAATAAAGCATTACTGCTTTCATTATTTGAAAGGAGAGAAATGGTTAGCTGACATCTACAAAACTCGTCTTTACTCATTCTCTACAGCTTAAATAACACTAGTTGTGATCTAACAAAGGGTGCTAGGATATAAACTCGTGGGCAATACGCAGTCGCTGTAGTTATACATGTTTAAAATTATTATAGTGTATACTTATTGAGCACACTCGTACAGGTATTAATCTTCAGCGACTGCGCAGGGCATGCGAGTTCACTCCCCTAACCATCGAGACGTGTTGAACCGAGAGGTGATATGTAAAACTACAGCGCATGCGTACTAACAGGAATTTGATCACATACTAACAAACTCCGCTATTCTTTTATATTATAAGTATGATTACTTAAAATATACGTTTGCGCATTGTATTTTGGTTACAACAACCTAGCGTACATAGGATACAGGTAAATATACTAATAATTATTTTTACATAGTATTGGAGATTACAGTCATATTCAAGAGCAAAGGCTACTATATCGTAAAATTTGTTTGAATGCTTGTTTGTTATGGAGTGTGTGACCAAATTCGTGTTAATACGCAGGCGTCGTAGATTTACATATTTCAACATCTCTCCCTAGCACACTGCTAGGTTAAAGCTAGTGGAATGTATTAGTCATATGAGTATTTTGTAAATGGCTATATTACAATCAGGAGATAGGAGAAGGAAGAATATAGAGAGTGGAGTAAAACGCGAATGTATTAAGGTACACCGTGCCTAATAGCTTGATTTGAAATGGGACTAGACGTGAGAGCAGCTACCCCATACAGGAAAGAAATAGAGCTAAATAGAATATTGTTAGACTGTCTTTATTTCAGAGCAAATCTATGTATTACAGTGGCACTAAAAGGGAGAATGAAACGAGAAGTAATAATGCGAGTAGAAACTTTTCTCCAGAGGATGATCCTAGGAAACTAATCGCTCTAGAAGCAGAGGCAACATTTTCTGGTCCTATAAACTACCAAACCAATGGACTCAACGGAACTGAGTTAAAGGAGGTAAAACGGTAAAAGAAGTAAATGCACATCTTCGCCAACCACTTTTCTCTTTCCCCCGTAAAATTCTCGCTGAGCCGTTTCTTATTGTTAGTCTAATTGCCACCATCCTCTTCTCACAATGCAGAGAGATGAGGACAATCTGCACAATGGCCTTTTACCATCTACCCTTATCCCTCTACTTAAATGCCACTATCATGATCAAACTGTGGAGTGAAACAACCTTAACCTCTAGTTCAAGCCAAACAGTAATATCATGCCAACTCTGCCCAGATGTGGCTTACTTCGTTTTACTTCGGCTTATCTGTCTCCTCTCTCAAGATGTCTTTGTTTGTATATGAAAACAAGTACTACTATATTTATTGCACTCGACATACATAGAATTGAGTACACACATACAAATGCACCAGTCGCTCTGTCGTTTTATGTAAGAAATGCATTTCTTTGCTGGGCACAAAAAGTTAGGGATGAATTCTATGTAGCAGAAAGACAGTGAAAGTTCTTTCCATGTCCTGCGGTGATCTACCATACTGTGCTCTCCAACTTTTTACTAAAGTCTACATCCACCACAGTGGTCCTTTCTTTTGGTCATCGATCCAAATAAAAACAGCTCACTGTGCAGTGCACTAATGTAACTGCAGGTAAATATCTTACTCTTTTATTTGGATATATCTCCCCTGTCTACATTTTTATATTCAGCAATATCTTACGTAATTAGCTACAAGAAACCTATGTACCTATGTGTATTGGCTTAAGAGTATTAATTTTCTGAATATTGTGGCACCTGGATTGATCTTGAGTATTTTATGTCTATTGCTAACTATTTATAGCACTAGTAAGAGACTTTGGTTAAGTTTGTGATGCTATTCTCACAAAGGTAACCGAAATGAACATTGTTATCAGTAGAGTTGCTGAAAGTATGTTTGGTTAAGGTCCAATGGTAAGTTGTGGTGAAAATCTGGTCTACTGACCATCCAAAGTTTATTTTGACTTAACCGAACTGTATACCATAGTAGTGTGTTGAATTGAAGAAGAATTGAAGCGAGGCAGAAAGGAAAAGTTAGAAAGTAAAAGGTAGGCAGAAGTAAACCAAGTTACATAGCATTATCTCTTATAAAGACGAATGTATTTGAACGTTAAAAAGAGGCTTAAGTTATCTCTAGTAATATATGTAGGGCTTCCAGGTCAAAGAGTGTTACACGTATGTTAGAGATGGGTAAAGAATTTCGGTACAAAGTTATCTTAAGGTGATTTGAAGACAGAGTTTTTTGTTCAAACTTATACTGTTTTGTTTGTATGGCTTCCGTTGAGACGATATTGAAAATAAACATAGTCGTGGGAAAAGTCGACATGTTATTGTTTTTCTTAAGGCTCTGTCTGTGCCAGGGAAGTAACTATGTGATTGAAAAGAGGAGATAGATGAGAAAACCGTGTGAAGCTTGATCCGTGCATACGGCTAAGTTCTACTCATAGAAAATAATAGAATCCGGTATAGAATAACATTTTCCTATTCTGCATTATTGCACTAGTTCCTATATTTCGTCTATTAATAATATTATAAGGACACATGTTAGTATAGGGAGGTACTAGAAATACTTCTACTGGAAAGGGTCCTATAATATCTATTCTATATGGTAGACATAGTGAAGGGTATCAGAAAAGTGAAGTGAAGTGTAAGAGAAGACAGACGAGATAAATGGGAGAGAGCTGATTGTAAGTGAACTGAGCTATGTAACTGATTGTGACTGTAGTGTAGCCACCATTTCATTGCATCAGTTTCATTCAACACCAAAACAACAAACAGCAGGGCCACGATGAGATGGAGGTTGCCATTGAAGAAAGGCCATTGGGAAATCTTAAGCGTCGTGCTTTTTGTTGGTCTGCTTCGTTGAAATTTAATTTAGAAGAAGAGATGAAATGAAAGCGTTTGGACTCCTTCAGTTTCTACTTTCTCCATCCTGTGACCCTATCGAGTGGATTCGACCCGGCTTTCCTTGAAATTCCACCAATACTTATTATTATAGTAAGACCTCAGATAAAGATACACCGAAATACTTGAGCACAAAGTTTCACTCAACTTACGTTCCATCATTTTGATCGCGTCTCGCGCTATTAGTAATAGCCTTTATCTTATAGATTGCCCTTTTATATATACCCAGACAAATTCCATACAGATAGACTAACACCTCACTAAAAGAGACAGTAGTAGAAACAAAGATTAGATAAGACTTGAGACGAGACACTCAAGTTTCCTCGACATTGCTACGTAGTTATCTCTAGTAATAGCCACTAGATCAAGTCAAGATGTTTTACTAGGAATATAATATCATAGGTTATACGAAAGGGAATGCAATATACATTATAGCTTAGTATAAAATATTTCTATCTATACGAACTATTTATGTTAGACTGGATTGCACTTGTCTAGTCCGTTGTGGATAGACAGAAGGGCAGAATAACATTAAAATAAGAAAACCCGATTTATTTCCAGTTTCTTTGTTTTCCTTTTACAATGCAATGTGACCATGAATTAAGATAGCGGAGGAGAAAACTGAGACGAGATGGGAATATCAAGGCAACTACTTGCTCTTGTATCGACGAATAATATAAATACTTGTAAACTAAACAGATATAATGATATAACACACTATCTAACGTGGAAATTGATAGCGTACGTCCATATGACCTGCAAAAGTCACAAGATTCTATCATCTGTACGAAAATGGGAAAATAGATAGAAATAACTATAAAAATAAATACACACATAGAGCACATACAAATAAGTAGGCAGAACTTATGTGTTTTGACAGGAAACTGTTTTTCGATTATTATAAGTATAGCTGTGTATAATGTGTTTGAAGACATGGCACTCTTAGTACATGTAGTAAAACTACTCTGCTACAGAGTTACAACTTCCTATAACGCTGTACATAGAGAGAGAAGTAGCGTGGAAGTACAGAGTTGGAATTCATTGCTTAGTGTTTACTTGTAGAGAAGGACTGGAGGCAATAATGAATGTAGCATATACACCAAAATAGGACAACTACTAGCGACGGAACTACCTATGAGGACTCTAGCACAGTCGAAAGCAGTAGTGTAGAAAATTGAAAGGAAAATATGACTACCTCCTGGAAACTGTGGTGTATAGGTGTATGCAATGTATATAGGGGATAGGAGTTTAACTCTTGTATGCCTAACGACATAAATTTCTGTATTTTGAAGTGGGTGATTGTGTATAGCTAAGAGGAGTATGCAATGTAGAGATAATGCATGGGATGTCTCGTCTTGTGTGAACTAAAGGCGTGTAGTGTAGTGTTATGTAATGCGTGTTAGTGGCTTGGCTGTCTTAATAGAGGTATGTCTGTCCTGATATAATAATAAAGAGGAGTATGATAGGAGTTGGGTTAGAGAAGCGACGAGAGACAAGAGCGAATGGAGAGAAGTGATGTGAGGGTTATTGAGCTGGGATGATGATATGATCGGATCGTCGAAGCTGTTTGGTATGCTACACACTCCTGGGCTCCAATGAAAAGAAATCGAAGGGAAAGGAAAGAGAAAACCCACAAATAACTTCAAACGTGCCATTAATGGGAGACTCTCTTCTGTTCCCATTCCCCAACTTGGCCCTTTACTTCTCCGGGTCAAGCTGCAACAAAGACCACTGCTTCATTACTCATTCTCTTTCCAAACTAGCTTTCTCTACTTTCTCCCACGACCCACACGTACCTATACCTATATCTCGCACAGATACTAATACCTACGTACTGCTTATTGTATTACAAACTACACTCGCCTACTCTCAAGACACATCGCCCGCTTATTCCCACTCCTACGCTTCTTAATCCTAGAATATCATACTTAATATCAAGAACTGAATCTTAAATACATCTTCTTAAGCACTAATCGAATAAAGATGTGCAACTGCTACTTATGATTGTCTACACATGGATATTTGCAATAAGTATACCCAATGCATGTTTAGTATTATAAATTGTATTTAACATTGCAATATGCCGTAGGCCAGGCCCTAATCAGGCCCGTTAGTAACTAAGCTTTGCGGTTAATGTTTTTCTTTCGCAAAAATCTGATAAATACATTATATTCACAATTCAGATTAAATTTACTTTTCATTAGGCAATGAGAAAACATACTTGATGCTAAATAATCCTTCAACTTGCTAAATATTAGCCAAACCAAGAAACAGCGAGATCTATTATGTAGATTACTCTAATTATATTCTGAGAAAATATATTATTTTGGTCGCGCTACTATCAAAATCGCATAATTGTCAATTAATATTTTAAGAGAAGTATTATTGTTGGAAGAGCCTAGACTAAGTGACCATTGGCCTAATATTGATGACTGGCCTACGACATTTAAGCTTGAGGCAAGTTACAGAATAGATGTGTATAGTATTAAAAAGTAGTTTCTCTTTAGCGATATAGTAATCCCTAGTCTCTGTTGAGGCACCGTCCATGGAATGGTAAGTTGGTACAGTTAGTGAGATATATAGAGCCCAGCATCAGTCGAAATTCAAAACTTAAACGGAAGAGAAAAGGCATGGGACTGCAGACATTTGAAAGTAGTAACCAGTAGGAGTAGTCCGGTCCAGTTTCTCTCCGTGTAATTTCAAATTCAGCAGTCAACTGACTTAAGTTAGACTGGAATAAAGTATATTACTATATAGAACAATTTCATTTAGTCTACAGAGTATCCGTTTGGGCCTTTGGTGAGTTATTTGTTATACTCTCTTCTCAAAACTGTTTCCCAACTACCTTGACTTCACTCTATCACGTCCACAGAGAGGAAAGTAACTTCACTTTCCCCAGTTCCACACTCTAGAAACATTATCACTCTACTTCCTATTATAACAGATCCCACTACTACTCCGACGCACACTTTCATCAATCACATAGTAAGCAGAACATCCTAACTTCATAAAACATACCTAACTCCATGTACCTTTGAATTCAAACTGAATTCCCTGTCTTTCTTCCACATCCCGCTAGCTCTATAATCTAATCAACAGAAATTCCAAGTAAAAATTCTTCACACTAACGCACATTTACGTAGATTTTTCCAACTTAACCCGCGTTGCAGTATAATTAATTTCATGCAAGCAGACAAAACAAAGAATAGTGTGTCATTGTCTACTACTATGTCATTTCATGTCAATAAATACGAACTACAACATGTCATAGCATAACCAATTTTGTGATTTAATTCTGCAAACACTATACCTATATACTAGAATATTTAATTTCCTGGCCTATATCCCCATTTTCAATTTTCTGTTGGTTTGTTATTAGTGGCAAGTTATACTTATACCGTAGATGCATGATTTTCAAGTTCAAGTCTAACTAACCAGTTAATTTAATTATTCCACTACACTGCACTGCGTACTTTACTATTAAGTTACCTATTTGTGCATGAACAAAATCGAGGGCAAAACTAAAACATGTGTTATGAATACATGTTATTAGTTATCATAGTTAATAGGAACGATCTATTGTGAAAGATAAGAACAGTGATTTTGTCTAAGGAAGGTTATTCTGGATTCTATCTCAACGTCTCAAGGATATGGTTGACGTTCACAGATATTAAACAGAGTGAAATGATTGGGCGTGAGTATAGTAGAGTGTGGAATAGTAGTGGGAGAGTCGTCGAGGAAAAGGAATGCCTAACAAGAGAGCAGGTAGGAATTTGAATGTTGGATTGAGTTTGGATGTCGGTGTTTAAGAAATGAGTACTTAGCTACTTTGGTTCTGACAGATGGAATCACACCACATGCTAATTGCCTAATTCATAATAAGTGAAGAGAGTATTCGGAGGTTTGTGCAGGAGCCACCTGAGCTTGATATTTGAGAGAAAGAAGAGTGTTTGGCATTTACGTTGCTTTCGGTTGGGTTTGCCTGGTTGGTGAAGTAAACCGAGTCTCTCTGTTCCAGATAGTTGAGATGACTCCGACGAAGCGAGACACTCATTCCATGGCATTGCCAACATCCACAATAACAAGAATACATAAGAGAGCTCAACATTTAAGCTCTCTCGCCTTCTCCATCTTCGCCTCTTGTATACACACACATCCATCTTATTCGTGTCTATACACACTCTACTTAGATAGCAACTTATAATATGATACGAACATTTAGGGAAGTTGAGTTGATCCTTTGCTCGACGCTTACACAGTCTTACGCACTTATATGATTGTACACAACAACACAATCCCTTGTTCTACGCTTTTTTATACTCAAAACTATTTTTTAACCTGTCAACCTCCTTTCTACTGTTTACACTACGTGTCTCTCCTCTTATACATATAATCTCTAAATACACTTTTTATTCTGCACGAATATCTCTCCTGTAGTAGCTGTGTAGGTTTACTGTTCTGGCGAATGCATATTTATACGTACAGTCCTTTTACTAATGTAGATAGGTACTCTATCAAGTTGCAAGCTTTGACAAACAACTTGCATAAATGAATGCACAATAGACTGAATACTCCATTTAAATTATCCAACACGTCCTAGGAGCACAACATAATCTATCAGATTTACTTCACATCATCTATACACAAAAGAACTCCTATTGTTAGATAGAGGAGAATGTATATAGAGTATTCGCAATAGGTAAGTACAGAGTAAAAGTGTGACATTTTCTAAATACAATTGTAACCTACTAAATGAAGTGGAACAAAAAACTCCCACTTCTTGCATAGATTTTCCCTAAATTTGAAATCAGTGGAGGGTTTTAAATATTTGTTGAAACCCTTTGTAAGTCAAAGCTGAGTATTTATTATAGAAGACCTGCCAAACAGTGAAGTCAAATGCACAAGGTAACTTAAGAAAAATCCTTGAGATAGAGTAATTGTATCTGTATGAGTGTAAGCACCCAAAAAAAGTTGAGCTCGGAGCGTTGCGTTTTACGTTACATTAGGTTAGCTCAAATTCCCGTTTTGTTTTTGCTACTGTTGAGTGTTCTGGTGGGAGAATAACTACATTTATGTATGTATATCCGTGTAATTCTATAGAATAAAATTCATCATTGTCTTGGTGTTGGTTTTCCTCGGGTTTCCTTAAGTGAACGTCGAAGAGAGAGAATTCTATCGAGAAAGACACAACAAGGTCCAATATTAACTTTTTGTTTAACCATGCATTCCTCGTTCAATTTCATTGTTTTTTGACCTGGGAGGGATAGGACGGGACGTGGAGCCGATGGTGTGCTGTGGATCGTCAACATCTGCATGCGGGTCGCTTCCTCCTCTCTCTCTCCTCCAACAACACATTTCCACAACGTGGGATTATGGGCACATGTGCAAGTGGCAAGGAAAAGGAAGCTAAGGCTACATGCAACTACTATGTATGTGAAATATTACAGAGATTCCTAATGTATATGTAGTAGCTACTCCAGCTACACTTGTCTACGAGATTCCGGAGGATATTCTGAACATTCCCTTATTTCTACGTGTGAATATCTCCCTATAGTAGTCTGTCAGCCGTAGGTTTGCATTTACTATATATACGTGTACATATGTTACATACTTATGTGGCACTTTGTATGAGTGTGCTTACAGACTAATAAGTACATATAAGCATATACTTTTTTGTGCATCCTATCTTAGACCTACGATCTTTATCGGTCCGAGTTGAACCCGAGTTGACTGGTAAACAAGGAAAAGAGAGGAAATTCGACATTATGCAATAACATCCTATGCCTTATAGTCAAAGCGAACATTCATAATATAAAAAGGTCGGTTGTCGGTAGTCGCTTTAGCCTCATTTTCGGCATTGCAAAGGAGAAATGCTACAATGTTAACATGGAAAAGGCAAAAAGGCTTTTGTGTGTCGGAACAAAGGAAGAATCACTCAGGTCAAGTCCATACCATGTAAATATACGTCCTACCGTATTATTGCCTAGGAGTAACACTTGTGGTAATGTAATTCAAGGCATTCCGTTTTCCTACCAGACGAGAATACTTAGGCTCTGTCGAATGAGGAAAGAAAGCAAAAGAAGTTATATCGCTATATCCTTATATAGTGATTTCATCATATAATCTTATAAGGTAAGGACCTATTGATTGCAGAGAGACAAAGCAAGGCCAAGGCTCAGTCTAAGTACAAGAACGCTGTTTCTAGAGTCTGAAATTTAGGAGTTTATGCTGCAAGAAAATGAAATTTCATATTTTCCTCCGTAGTATCCGGGGTTGTTGAAGTAGACTTGGGTTTGTCTGTAAGTCCCACGAGAGTGTCTGCCTTTCTCTGCTTTTCTTTTCCCTGGTCCGTTATTCTCGCATTTATCATATGAAGAAGTGCCCATCGGGAGTCAATTTTTCTTGTCGAACGACTCAAGTTGATCCTCCTCTCCACGACCGTTTTCACACCTTCCTTTCTCACCAAATGTTATTTATTGAGGGGCTCTCAGATCATTAGATGAGACACTCCTCTACATCCACTCTAGGACTCTCCTCCCCAACGCAATACAAAAGTCACATAAAAACTTGTTTCGCTCAGCTGAAGACTTAAATTCATCAATAATTTATCTCAAGGAGCCTTCACATATTTCAGGCGGATGAATCCATGCATAAGCCAGTCCGACTATGTAAGACGCATTAAACTATTGTAATGTAAACTAGAGGCCACACAAACACAAATCTTGCTCAGGTCGAAGACTCTAAGCTTTCCTTGTATTTCCTGACTGATTTGAATGCTTCTTTAGTTACTTTTGGCTTGGGTTGTCGGATTGAATGTGTGTTATGCCGTTCCATGCCATGCCACTTTGCGTACAAACAAACCTCATTTATGCCAATAATGCCACAGCAAAATGAATGATGAGCCTACAAGATCACTATTCATGTTTATGTCTCATGTTTATAAATTCTATGCATAAGTACTTACGTAGCGAGCATATTTAATACTCTATGCAGTTGAAATGTGCCACTTAGAGTTAGCACATTTCCAATGCACAAAGATACCTGTTTCCCCTCCAACTCCCGAACGTGAGAAATGTACTATTCCAAATCTAATACTAATAACTAATGCAAAAGCAGTGTCAAATGCTCTAAGTAATGCTTTGAAATATAGCCTTGCGAAGATCTACGACATGTTGTTTAGACATACCAACAACAAAGCGCAATAACAGCTTTGCATATTTATGCCCAACAGTCCTAAGGCTCAGTATTTCCCAACTCCAATACTATATCATCCTCCAATCCTTTCTTATTTCTTCACATCTCGCCGAAATACCCTGCCATTCCAACAAAGCACTCCCAGGCTTAACCAACTCCGACGGGATTTCAATGCTAAAATAGCACTCCTCGTCCTCCAATAACTCTTCAATTGAAACTCTTACGTGCATTTTACTCTGTAAATAATTACTTCCAAATTAACATATTATTCGTATTTTCTTTCCGTACCTTGACAGAATTATTGTGCCTCAATGCAGTGACGTGAATATCAAATTATGCATTTTATAAAAATCAGTATCATAAATACTTCTTATAGATAGATAGATTCTCGTCCACAAAATATTGATATATGTAACGATAAAAATTGATAAGATTGAAAATAGTTTTAGAAAATTAGAAACCATCAGTTCACTTGCTTTGATCCTCTCAATTTTAGCCGATCTGATTAACTGATACTGTAAAAAGATTAAAAAAGTAAATGAAAAGCAGCTGCATGGTTTGTGGGGCTGGAGTGGGAAGGAAGGGATAATTTTGAAGTGATTACCCAGGGAAGATCTAAAAGGAGTGGGTGTAATAAGGTAATTTAAATGGTGATGTCAAGTGAAGACAAAGAAGAGCAACTTGTAGTTGTCGTCTGTCCTTAGATTCCTATTGTACAAGTTGACATGAAAAGATTCAAGTTGAGTTGAAGAGGTTTGGCTTGGCATAACTTGGCCTAACTTGACTGGAAGAGTTGTGCTTATGCAAAGTAAGGAACAAAGTGAGCCAAGAGAGGGTTTGAATTTCTCTACGTGTTATGTCTAGTATTTCAGTCGACTCTCATCACTTTGCGAGTTTCTCGTGCAGATATAAGGTGCATTGAAGATGAGCAAAGCTACTTCAAATCCAATCTTTTCATTATAGCTGTTTATACTGGAAAAATGTGTATAATATTAGCCTATAGTATAGCTAATGTGGCAGAGTAAAAAATAGGTTTCCTCTCCTATTTATTATATGTAATATTAGAGTGCATAATTATTTACTAGCGCATTTTGAAGGGAATGAGAATCCTTAGAGCGAGAGTAGTTCACGTATGCATGCGAGTATTAAGCATGAAAATAGTGGAAAGCTAACATAAGGGCAGGAGGAGTATACTAGAAGAGTATCCAGGGCAGTCAAGACAAAAAGGGTAGGAACGACCTAGTATTATTTGCTTTGCTGGAGAATTTTCAATTAAAACTTTTCGAGGGTGTCGTATATCGCAACGAGGAGCGAAGAAATGTCGGCAAGATAGGAGAGCAACTCCTAAAGTAGTGTATGCGTATACTCCTGACGTGCTACTTATTTCTCACTCTGAGCACAGAGCAGAGAGGAGAACTATTGCCACTTTTTAGTAGTAATAGTTGAGAGCGTAATGTAAGTAGTGACTCTTGTTAACTTCATATACAGAGTCAAGTCACTGAAAAGCACTACAGACAGTTTTCAAGTGGGCCCTACTAGTACCTATTACAACAGAGTGTGTAACTCGAGACAGGGCTAACCAAGACAGTTAAGGCCATTCTCGTATCTGTAATTTTACAGATACATTAGAAATGAGTCACTTCGTCTTGGTCCCTTCTTTCTGTCTCGTTCTATATGCTGAATTTTAATTGGGACCATCGAAAGGCTCTGCATTGAATCCTGCATCCCCTACTACAGTATTCTGTACACTCAACTCTTTCTTTTTACACTAGTTGGCTCTTACACACATTACATAATATTTCTATGCAGCCCAATTGTATGGCTTGGACTGTCTGTCCTCACATTAAAGTGAATCTGCCTCGACTGTCTTTGTCCTCGCCTCTGTTCCAGCCCGTCCTAATGAAAATGCGACCGACATGTCAAAGCTCATGACTAGACCCAAATTCAACTCCTCTTTTCTCCACAACAGACGAGTCTGCACAATTTCCATTTACAGTATGCTGCTCCTACTGAAAATGCCAAGTCTAATACTATGACATTGGGCTTCAACAACTTACAGTTTACATACTAATACAAATAGTATACATATACGTACATATAATACAGTGTGTAAAGAAAGTCTCTGCACATATTACTTTCTCCGTTCTTATGCTAACTTCATATTTCCCCAACTTTCACCACAGTCGTGATGGTGAAAGTCCTGGTGTAAGTTGAGGTGAAAGATCGGTGAAAATATCTCATGAATTATACCATAAATTCGGAGAAAGTACTGTCTGCTGAATTTGTTTTACGTACTGTAGGTATATGCATACTTGTAGATTTTGTGTGGATGAAAAAGATCTGCGTGGAAGGCCACGTTTCAGGCGGTGCTTGTATTTTTTGGTGAAAATTAATATGAGAACGTAACTAACTGCGAAACCAAATAAGACTCTGTGCGGCTACCTTGACTTGGCTTGCATGCAAAGTGCAACGAGCGCGATATATAATTTTGCAGCTTGCAACCACTAGGTAGGTAAATATAGTATTATGCATATGGAAATTACTTGTGCTGTAGGAAATTGTAGACTTGTGCAGTTACCTAGTTTATATACAAACAAACGTAGAGGAACTAGAGCAAAGAGTATTTAACGTGGCTACATGGATTCTAGTTTGGTGCGGTTGTCCTTTCACTGCACATAACTTTCCCTAGGAAAGATTATTATATAGTGCACTGCTTTCATTTACATAGCCAGGTACTTTCCCCACAATGCTTTCTCCCTCCGTGATACTGTCTAGATTTATAACCCAGTATCTGATGCAATACAAAATGCCCAGCTAATAATTATAAGATAAAGTGGAAGCATGCACTCTTTAGGTAGGTAGCCATTTGTCTGGTGCATGTACACAGTATATAGGGATATGGAGTTGTAGTATAAGATGGTAAAGCAGACGTTACTTTTGCTTTGCTAGAGACCGACAGAAGAATAGAAAGCGACAATAAAAGCCCGATTCCTGGATTCTTGCAACTCTTTCACTCTGGACCTACGTAGCATGATTCAATTTGTAAGGTTTATTTATATAAGAATATAGCCAGATAGTAAATATAGGAACAAAGATCCCCTTTTGTACTTGAGTTCCTAGAAGAAGCCTACCCTAACTATTTAGAATTCTTTTCTTTTTAACTGTGTAGACTAAGAATGTGAAATATAGTCGGGTAAACTGAGTGAGTCAGATACAGATTCGTCCTTGATAAAGATAGTTCAGTGTAGAATGTCGTGTCGAGTAGTTCTCTCTCTTTTCCTGTTCACCTTTAGTATTTTACCTTCTTAGCAACTTTCTTCTCTGCATACTTCTCCTGCTACTCGCAGTTCGTATTCCTCAGTGAATACAGAATGCCACTTTAAACTTATTAGAGGAAGATAGGCGAGAGAAGAACGGCAAAACTAATGTAGACACACAACCGTCGCAGATAAGAGTTTTTTCTACAAGTACGTACTTAGAAGAAAACTCAGCAGCTCATCCAACATTATAAGTACAGAACAGAACACAATGAAATTTCCAGTTCAGTTTACAACTTATGCTGCACGAAAAAAACTAACTGGAGCAAACCCTTTCTATCATTTACTACCATACAGATAAAAGTGCCTATTGCCCCAGTTTCTAACTATTGCTACTTACATTTGCTAATATTTTATGCATATAGGTATATTATATTCGTTTTGCAATCCCAAAGTAGAATTTGGTGTTACTCAACCTCCTGGTGTCATGTCTCGTGTCAAACTACTTATCTCGGTTGCACTCACACACGATAGTCTACCAAAAGACATAATTCCATCTCACACTTTTATACTCCCAACTAACCGCCCCAAAATCTCAATCCTAGACATTCGAATCAAGTTGAGATGTAACTTAGAGATTTCGTTGAGTGGGTGACGATTAGAATCTTGTCCTTTGAGAAAGCCCTCAAGGACCATAAAACTTTATCATAAACTGATCCAACGATAGTCATACACTAGGAATCTCGGTCAGAAAATCCATTCGGACGACCATCACTCCTTTACTCATACGACATGACATCATATCATTCCACCTATACTCGTCCTCCTTCTTTTACAGATACCTTCCCCTAGCTGTCAATGTCACTTCAAACGTTATCACCTTCACCTGTACGCTCTAAGGCTTAATACTTAATCACCTCGTAACCATCTACGTCTCCCTTTTCAAGAAAACTCAATCAACTCACCCTCACATCATATCAGTTTCCCCACCTTGTCTATCCACTCCAAAGTCTACTTACATTTTTATTTTCGTCCCATCATCAACTATTCCTCACAGGTATACCTATATTACACTGTAAGTAGTACAACTACAGACAGAGACGAAATCACCACAGAAGCAGATGGGCAATAATCTCCAGACGACATACGGACTTTTAGATAAAATAATACTCAAAACTTAATTTCTGAAAATCTGGTCCTGTAGCATATTGCGTTTTGCTTAGTCTAACTAAACCATGCTTTCCCAACTCAAACACAGACTTGCATAAATGCAATCTACCATTCATTTTGCACTTTGCAATATTTAAACATTTGCACAGCCAACACCACCGCATGTGGATGCACGATAATTGCAAATTTGCAACTTAAGCATTTTGCAAATGTGACTCAAAACACAATTTACACCACAAAGTTATTAACACCAAATGTTCACTTATTTCAATTTCCATTACTAAATGTATTATAACTATAACCACGTAAATTTTAGTATATCACAAAAACATATTGCTTACTAGGCATTGTAAAGTATCATAACATACTAGGTATTTGCTGATCATATAGATTCCACCTAAGGCACAGAGCTATATACTATTATTAGTATCGTAAATTCGTAAGTCTAGCCACTAGGTTATTTTGGTACTTCTTTACTTGTCAAGTGAAACCATAGGATGGGACACAGAGGCTGTCAAGCCAGACAAGACCACTGTTTGTGGTTTTTGTAGAAGAAGTAATCAGAAACCTGTCATTCAGCACCACACAGAGCGGAGATTGTTACTATTACTTTATTTCACATTACGTTATCATAGATTGGGTATTTACGTAAGTTTACAACAGACTGCGATGAAATTACGAGTCTGTAATGCATAAGAATGCTCGGAAGAATTATAAACGTGTAGCTACCACTGCATTCTGTAGCTATGATGACTCTTATCTCAGCATTAGTGCTATGTGCCACTATATAGACAGTATTTTGTGGGAGAGGAGCAAGCCGATGGATTACCGACAAACTTGTCACGCACACATTTGCATATTAGTATGCCTCAGAACTGAGACTAAGATAGGCCATGTGTATGTAACTAGTTAGGCTTGTCTTGTCTCGACTCCCTCCACCCATACAGACTCACATCAACTGTCACGTCAGATTCTTCCACAAAGCGACATTGAGAGTCGACAAGCAAATTCAAGTTGACAGATCAATCAGCATGCTAATACGATAAGCTTATGTTAGCATATACTTATTGTTATAGCATTAACTACGTGTGCACTTACTACTACGTCCTCCCTACTAGACATACCGGTTTCCTCAGCTCCCTCAGTTCACTATTTGTATTCCTAACAATAGCCAAGTGCGAAATGCAACTTCTTCTTATCGGATATTATCATTTTCTTAGTTGTTATGAGTGCTTAGCTTCGCACACAATTTACAAGGTCGTACTTACAATCATTCTATTTAATTGCTACTGCACTCTTTGAATATTAATCCTTCCTCACGGGAGTCCATCCTTATCTCTTACCATATTTCTTTCTTAAGGTGTCCACACGTGTCTGGCGGACAATAAGTTTTTCTTAACCCCGATGGTAACTTGGTAGGTAACGATGCTCCGAAACGACATGAATCTAATAAGTTAGGTTATAGCATTGATTAGCTAAAGGAACCATTATGAGAATGGCGGTGTAAATTGCAATTTTGCAAGAATATGCAAACAAATAAATTTTCTAGATTTCAATTTTCTTGATAAAAAACAGGTTTTCACATTGTGTAAGAGACAAACCACAAATAGTTTAGGTGTGAATCGATTGAGGTTCGTTAGTAGTTTACGGATGTAGCACAAAGAGGAGTATACGAAAGGAAATAGCCAATGATGTGAAAAGAGTGAAATGACAAAATGGGAAAGATGAGGTAGTTGCAATTCTATTCAAGAATCGGAGTTACTTATTTGACGGTTGGCAAGAGCCTGGATGTCCTGCTCCCTACAGTCCTCTCCTCTGCATAGGTATATCCTCAATAATAGCATTATCCCCCATATAAGCTTAGAATGTATATGAAGTGGTTTAGGGGGATGGTAAGATACATGCATAGGTAGGTAAGCCGATTACACGATCCGCGTGATCAGCAAAGAATAAATGGGACTAGTGCTGTAGAGGGACATACAACAGAACAGAAAAGACTAACTATGCATCGGAAAACGCCAACTGCACAACATTCTCTCTCTTTCGAGCTCAATAACTCAATTTAATTCATTGTGTACCTTTAAAGTTTTTGACTAAATCCCTCTCCACGTGTGTGCTATGCCAAGCCGTAATAATGCCAGTCGTCCCAACAAGCCAAATCCATGCAAAGCCAATTGGACGAATGTATACGTAACAAACCCAGCCAGATATTTACAAGTACCGATGTAGTGGCAGTGGAAAAGGCGTGGGATGAAAACACTCTCGTCATCAGAATTTCAGAAAACGCTACTTACACTACTTAGTACTATACGCAAGTTAATTCTAATACTTAAAGCTGACTCTTCATATTCCATAATAGCGCTTGAAGCTAATTTAATGCAAAGCTGTACACAGAATGTACTTACCTGACGAAATCTCCTCACCCACGTTAGTAGTGGGTGTTCTGAACTCTGCACCTTTAAGTTTACCGTCAAACAAACTGATTTGGAAGAGAAAGAGCGCTGAAAAGTAAGCTATAGGCCTTTACTACGCAGATTAGTAATATAGAAGCTAAAGAAACAACAAATCCTGAGGTTCATAATAAGACACACGGAAACTTTATATGTAGCGAAACTACCTGCACCATCATAGAAGTTGCATTCACCTGCTCTAGTTTTTACTGCACTACAATTTACGATTAAAGTCAATCTGTGGAGGATATTTTCTTTGCTGCAGATCCTGACAGGCAACAACTCCAGATAGAACTCTCGTTGCGGAAAGTAAAAGATTTTGTTGACGCACCTGTAACTAAGAGTCTCGAGGTATTTTTGTATCGTTCAATATACAGTATAGATTTTTCTTGCATTATTATATTACGAAGTTGGAGTATAAAGAGTAGCTGCTACTAAAAGCGAAACGGTGCCACATCGGAATCCAGCACTCCGGACCCTTGGGCACTTTTTCTCCAGTTGTGCTGTCAAAGAAGTCAAGAGTTGGGTTTGACAAAATAAATGCTGATGCCATATGGATGTTCCATTCCAATCTAGCATAGACAATAGAGTCGGGTTTCAGTCAACGGACACAGAAACTAACTTGATCTAAAGAATCCGCAACAAACGAAAGTGAGGAGGGAAGCCAAACCAAGATACACAGGGAGCTAAACCGAGCCGAAAGTAAACCAAGTCCAAAAAAGAAAGTGTGCTTTCTCCTCCAGACTTTCCCTCACGTCACTCAGCTACTACCACTACATTGATAAGTATTACGGCAAAGAAAAGGTGAAGGGAGCCGAGGAAAAGAAAAGTGAGAGAAAGGACAGACTTTTGGCTGCATGACTTCTTGCTCAGTCAACTCCTTCGGGTTACCCAACCATCTGTTCCGGAAACGAGGCTAAAGATGAAGGATATATCAGTATTGTTGGAACTCATCGTCAGACTCCGTCATATCTATCATCTTCATTGCTGCAACTATGCTCAGTCGATAGCACCTGAGTATAATCATCTACGACCTACCGCAGCACTGCTAGTAGCTACATTTAATCTAATAATATCATCTTATATTAATAATGTGGATCTACTCCGTTTTAAGTATGTATGAGCTTCCAGGTACCTATATAAGTAGCACAAATATTATATACCTACGTATATATCACCCAACAAGTATATCCGATACACTTTTCTAATATTATTTCCGTTGACTTCGCTGCAAAATACAGATGCAGTACTACAAGAACATTGTATATCTGCAAAATAAAGATCTCTAACAGGTATAGGCACTACATTTTTATTACTTTGTACTACATATATAGATACTTTATGTATGTACATAGCAAGGCAGGATGGAATCCATAGACTAACCAAACCTGCTAGTACATGCATACTACATCACGGTAACAACGAAAAACCTCCCGAATTAAAATGCATCTCTATGATAAAATCTCCCAGTTCAGAACAAATAACTAACTTCAACTATTACCTTGCGCGCTTGCCGCTTGAATTTGCGCTGCGCTTAAGACAGATTGGAAGATCGCTGAACAGTATAGATGCGATGAGTTCTCTGTACTAATTTACTTTGTCCTAATTATTATTAAAAATTTGGGACCAAAAATTGGTTGATTGGTAGCTTAATGGTAATATCGAGTATCGGGAGGAAGTACTAACGGTAGATAGTGTACCATGGGGAAGTAATGCTCTGAGGGGGAGGTACTAATATATTATCAAAAGGGAAAAGAGAGGTATTACAATTTGGGAGGTAGTGCCTTATGTAAGTCTCTATAGCAAGGAGTACTTAGCATAAGCCAAGGTTACTTTGTTTCACTGTTTTGCGAATTTGTGCTGATGTGATGTGATATTATGTGAGAGAATACATTTCGTTGTTGCAAGTTGGATGTGTAGATTGTTAGAGAAGATACCTATAACAGAAATCTACAGAGATCTCCTAAAACCGCTAGGTAGAGTAATGGGAAATACGGGTGGAGAGACTCTCTAATGTGCATGAGTTGGAAGGGAAAGAGTGAACCGAACTGGAGGTTTGTTTTCTGTAAAAATATGCAGACTAGTCAGCAAGTTTGGAGAAAAAGTGTGTATTGTGGCTAAAAGCAGCTGGAAAGATAACCAGGTTATTCTATTAAGTCTGAGATTACGTCCGTTAGTTTTATGGGTCAAACATTGAGGAGCTCTGGAGGCCAATTAAATATTCTAATGAATCTGAGATGCGTCTGTCGGATGCTCTACGGACTCGTCTCAACTTTTGTCTATGTTTTCCTGGATAAGTAACTTCAGTGATGGAGAGCCATCAGAAATGCAATGAGACCTGAGGAGTATTTTGAGGAGAATTTGAGGCTGAAGAAGAGTTCTGTTTCCAGGATCGAGCTCATCATGATTTGTGACTCCCTTGGGACCAGGGCTCCTATATTTGCCCCTGTTATGTACTAATGTTTACATGAATACACCTTTAATCTTAAACCTTTGTCCTCGGATATTATACGGATAACCCTAGAACCAACCCTGTAGAATAATATCATTCGCATCGAAAAGATAAAACGATAAAACCAACTTACCACATTTACTCACAGTACACTTCAAATACACAATATTGTAATCTAATTATTTACAGCGTGATTCAAAATTTTGGGGGCTAACTTTAACTTTGCACCTGCAGTGACAAAATCTGTAGCAAACTGCATCTTCACAGTATAAAAAAATTCAAACTTAAAAAAATCCGAAAAATTCCAACCCTTCGGTGATTTTAAATCGTAGTTCTATAATTTTAGACCTGGCTTGAGGTTTTTGTTGGTTGGAAATAAGCGTAAAAAATTGTATGTAGTAACTTATGGGTTTCTCTGTAAGTGGTAAAGTTTCACCTTATGTAAACAGAAAGCGAACCTGCTTTACACTGCCGTATGTAGGTAGGTTTACTTTGAACTTCCTTTTCCTTTGTGAACTAAATATGTAGTGTTAGTTCCGTGGACTATTGTAGTCAACAGCAGATAGGTAAATACGATATACTATAGGTAGAGGTATGCATAGGGAGTTAGAATAATATATTATACGAATGTTTATTTTTGAGAGTAGGAGAGTGAGTTTGTTGTCTTTATACACGTAGTAGTCCCTTGCTTATTAGTTCTCTTTGCCTGTAGTAGTAATAAGTAATAGAAACTGCCTTGATCTGCATTACAGTTATCTCTGTGCTTACTTAGTAGGTAAGGTAGCACGTACTCGTCCTGTAGTTAGTACATTAGGGACAGAAAGGAACAAAGTATCAAAGAAGATGAAAGCTTTTCATGCTGGCGTGTTATTTACGTGCGTTACTTGGGTATATCCTTAGATAGAGCGAATGAAGATAGAAGAGTAGATGTGTAATCATGTAGTGATGCATTTGATTGCGTGTGTATGAAAGGTAAGTCCTGTGAACTGGTTCGTCAGAGTTGAATTGACGTGGAAGTGGGTGGGGTGGAGGTGGATCGTGCTAAGTTCCGAATTGCCTAGTGTGTGTGGCATAGAGGATTTGCTTGTTTTGCAGGAATTGAGATGAGCATAGATTAGACTAGGACTCTCTGGGTGGGAGACAAACTGCTGAGAGCATATTTGTTCAGCATCCAGCGCACGGTTATGCAGAGTGTAATTAGAAGTCATTAGCCCAATTAAGGCTCACTTCGATGGAAATATTCAGCATCTGCTCAATGTTCAAAGGAAATAGTAGCCCATAACTATTAAGTTACGTTGAAATGCGATGCTCTCCTTACATGTGTAGCTCTGTCGTATTTACTCTTTCTTCTTTCAACTTTCACTCCCCAAGATTGCGAAAAGAGAAAGAGTCTCCTTTTCAGCTTAACATATTTAAGTGCGCTGTGTCACGCTATGTGCATAAAGACCTTGGCTTCACGAATCATCTCAGAATATATATTATCAAGATACAATAGGTATAATCTAGATATATATAAATTATGTAATACTCTGTTCACTAAGTAAGTCAAGACATTCAAACTAATGGCAAGTCAGTCAGGAAGCAATCAGACGTACTCCTGTATAAGTCTTCTCTCATTACTTCCTGTTTGATAGCTTCTTACCTTAATTCCATTTCAGACACACACTTATTATTTTAAAGGAGACTCTGAGAGTAAAACCGTGTACAATGTACTCCCAGTCAGCCCAATCTACCTAAATACCTAGATGAAAAGCAAATACTACAGACAAAACTAATTTTAAGTAGGTAGGTTCTTAAAGACTATTATTACCTAGCGGAAGAGATAGAAACGAAGGGATTTTCTCCAATGTAGTTCTGAAGTACTCAAGTAGAAGGAGAAAGTCTGTATATGTGCATAACAACTGGAAAATTAGATGGCTCCGACTAAAATGTTAATGGTGAGTCATAAAGTAAAGCTTATTTACCTTAGCTGTGCTAAGAGTGCTAGAAGATAGGGTTACCTTTCAAGGAAACCTGGTGTACTACCAACTAAGAAATGTTTAAAGGTGAAAAACGATGGAAGTTGTTTCAAACAACTTAAAATCCACATCTTAGTATTTAACTCTAGAATGTAGAACAATACAAAGGTCTGGATAAATTATATGCTCAACTAACTTTAATGATTTCACAGCGTGTGGTAATTAGTACGAGGAGAAAATTGAGAGGAAATCCCCGGGTACTCTAGAAAATTTACACTCAAGTGGAATTTTCGGTTTTGAATAGTAAGCAAGTTGGGAAACTTGAGAGAAAATCGCGGTTGCAACGCAATTAAAGTAAGAGTTTGTTTTCGTGGCACACTAAAGCTGATACTGAATGAGGGTCTTAGCAAATAGATGAGATATTCTAAGATCAATCTGCAGTATCTAGTCGTCTATCTTAGTCTAAAACAAGAAAAGTGGATAAAGCAATCATTGATTTATTGACCTGTTGCAGGAGGAGAGGAAGTTGCAGGCTCCAAATCTTTTCTTGCTATTAGAAAGGCGACTCGGGACTTACACGAGTCCTCTGTGTCGAACAGAAACATTTCTTCGTCTGGACAACCCGTCCGTGAAGAACAGATGCAGTTCCCTTCAGGTCCGACCACACATCCAAATTGCTCCACCGGCTTCTCACAGTTTCCATCATCTAGAACAAAAGACAAAATATAAGAAACTAGCAAAGAAATCATTTTCATCCAAGTCTTCCCGTCCCAACGGGCATCTTTTTCGTCTTTTCTCTTGTCTCTAGTATATTCTGGTTAGTTTAGTCAGTTCAGTTTGTTGTCACACTCCAAATGAAACAAAGTCAGGAAACAGCCACAAGAAAAAGAAAACTCGGTTAAGGAATAAGTATTCTTCCGCATACTCCCCCACTCGCTACTTAGATCCATTTTTCATGTTTTCTCTTTTCTTTCAGGTATTATTCTGCCGTGTAAAGCCATATAACACAGAATAGTCAATGCAGTACTCCATGCCATGCGAGTGCAATACATGTATCTTGGTTTCTTTTATTGTCCTTCCTTATTCTGTGTAAGTACTAAAGAGCACAATACTCCGGATAGCACGGCATGACTCGCCAAGAAAAGAAATAAAATTCCCAAAAGTCGTCGGTTACTAGGAGAGTGACTTGACTTACGTGAACATCTTCCTTCATTCGTCTCATTGTGGTCCACTTGACAATGAAGTGCAAACGCACACGTCCCTAATGCTCCTCCGCATGGTTCTCCTTCTCCACGTGCACACACCAAACAGCACCGACACATATCAAAGGTGAGTCCGTATAAACAATCCTCAGCTCGGAGATGTTCACATCCCCCATCACAAACACATTTGACATCCTCCAGTCGAGTTTCTGCTCGCTCGACTAAAAGTACTGCCAATAATAGTACGGCTAATGTCAATGTTCCCCAACACATTTTCACAATCGTGGCCATCCTTCTCATTTTCCGTTGTCACACTGGCATCTCAATCTCAACTATGTTTCTAAAACCGGAGAATTGACATTGGCAGGTGACAATCGATACGCTGAATTCGTCTATACACAGATATTAATTTTATACCACGATGTATATGTCCCAGATCCTTGTGTACAGATAAATGTAAACTGTCAATGATTTTCTTCACATGCATGCACACCAAGAGGAAGAAAATGATATTGTTGATGACCTACCTAAGAAACTTGACTATTTTCCGGGGGAATACGACTAGTTTAATAGCAAGTTTTAGTAGGTTAAGAGGAATTTCACGAAGACATTTCGAACAGAGAATGTTGATAGAATGAAAATGAAAAGTTTAAGGGAAAAAGCCTGAGTTTGCTAAATAATTCAAGATACAGGCTAGGCTATCTGTTGCACCAAGGGATTGCTAAGTAGGTAGATAGTTAGTTGTATTATACTTTTGCACTGGGAATAATAACACAGACAAAGAAGAGATGAACTTAGAGGAGACAGAGAGGACCACACTGATACACCATTATTACCTTTCGGCTTAGATGCAAGTCAACCGACTGATAGAGAAAAGTCCCATATCCACGATAAATACCCGGGTATCCTTGCGAGTCACGCATGACAGTTGTGCCTTTTGGTTTTCCTACTTTTGCACTCTTTCTCTGTTCGGAGCGAGAAGATTCAGAGAGAATAAATGTATTGTAACAGTAAAGTGTGAGTAACTTGCTTTGCGAGTCCAGGCAACATTTTCTTCCCAAGCAACGTAACTATGAAACTAAGTGTAACCCTCATCTCATCGTCCGTAAGAAACGATAGCTTTATAGCTTAGTGTGCTCACTCCTCTCCTCTATTCTCGTTTGTTTTACTAAAGAATCAAACTGCTGAATCAGCAATCATCCAATCCACTAAATATTTCACAAAAATCCCATTCCCTTAACGAATTTCTCCTCTTTTCCATCTTATCGCTGGCTGTTAGTTTGCGATAACAAGACTACGGGCGGGATGTACTAGTGAGCCTGAATAAACTGTCTAATCTCAATCCAACTAAAACAAGGGTCAATCAATACATTGTTATATCTAACAATTCTAAAGTTCATCCAATACAATGGCTTAGAACATTTCCTATTTAATAGTGGGTTGGCTGAGTTGGCTCACCATTTGGGTTGGCAGTAAGTAACCTCAGTGGGGAGATGTAAGAAAATTCTTTGTTGTATGTTAAAGCTAAATGCAGTAGTAGATTGGGCTGGGAGTACAGAGAGACGTCAAGCCCAAAAGGAAGTATATGTCAATAAACAAGAGACAAATGAACATGAACCTTATACACTGACATTTTCAACAATATAACATTTACTCAGAATTCTCTGATCATAAATTCGACAAAAACATCGCTAGGGAGTCTTTGAATGAACAATCGTACCTACGCGAACAGTTGATTGATAAACTCTGTAGACTCTTCTGGAAATACCATAGTATAGTTGTATATGCATCGAGGTACATTTCACAGAGTTTTGTAGTATATAAAGAAAGAGGAATGTAGAAAACGATACGCTAAGTTACGTACGTAAGTTAGGAATAGCAACATAGCATAACAACATGACAAAAACAACTTAGGTAGTTAATATATTATGTGGTGACATCAAGTCAATGAGATATATTGAAGTGCATTTGCTTCTTTGATGCCTTTAGAACTCATCATGTCACTCGGTGCATAGACGAAGAGTAGCAAAAGCTGGCACAGCACCGCCCAAAGGTACACATTAAACTTGATTTTACAGTTCTTCGCGTAAAGACTGTATTGAGCTGCTCAATACTTGAACTTGTGCCTGAAATCAAGAAAAGTCAGTAAATAACATCAAACTGCAGTGTACACATTCACGAAAGGATACACTGCGTCAGAATTTACACAATAGTCGAACTAATTCAATCTTTAACCTTTGCATGCTTGATTTCCAGCTCAGCCAGGTCGATCAAATTCTTACGAAATGCAGTTACTCTTCTGCTCTTAAAATCCACTAGCTCTTCTTTGGCTTTGGCTGACATAGCCTCGAACTTGTCGCATGCTTCTTGCTGGGCTTGCTCTGCCTGTTTACATAAAACACAATGATTAGTAGGGAGGGTTTGAGTCTGAACGATACGGACTTAGTTTCAGCAACCATCAATCGACAGACTGCAATCAACTCTAGCATGCACTCGTCATGCACAATCAAGGACTATACACTCAAATCAACCCTCATCATTATAGTCTCATAAAACATTCTATAAGTGGGATCTACAAGGAGAATTAAATCCATGTCCTTCGTCAAGGGTACTTCTAACGAGGCTACTACTAGCACAACGAAAACTACTTTAGGTAGACATGTCCACTAATTAAGGAGTTTTATTGATAGCTGAACAAGGACAGTATACTTCTGATTTTAAATACTTACGTCGACTACATCCATGGTCTTGACAAATGAGCAGCATTAAGAGCAAAGAAGAACTTTATAAAACATTGGATTGGAAATATCTTAGTCAATATATTATATAATTTCGAAGCTACATTTCACTTACAGCGCCAACGTCACGGTTTTTGGCTCGAGCCTTGTCCAAATTCTTATTTGCAGCCTCGTAATTTGCTAAACATCGTCGTCGCCTGTACAGCAAATTCTTGGCAGCATTGGAATCTCTCATGTAGTACCGCAAAGTATCTGAAAGCTTTAGATCTTCGTCAGATGCTACTCGGTTCTCCACTTTCTGTAAGAAAGTTAGCAAGTATAAATGGTTAGTACACCTGGTTCAAAGAAAATCATCTAAGAAGGCAAAATTAAATGTCACAAGCAATGGCATATGGCTTATGATTGACTCACTCTGGCTTTTTCCATTGCATCAGCAACTTTCGTAAGAAATTTTTCTAACTCATTTGTGTCAATAGTCGCCAGCTGAATCAATTCTGATGAGATTTTTATGTACGAGTCGGAAACGTTTTTGTGTGTTTTCGTCATCTTGTCAGCTTTTGCCGTACAATCTTTTAAATGGGAATGATAGTCTATAAGAAAATTTCTTTCGTTATCAAAGAATTCATCTACGTCCTTTTGAGTAGCCGAGAGGAGAAATTCATCAGTGGACTGCCCGAATGATTTTATCAGTCCGCCAAACATTTCCTTTTTATTTTTTCCACGAACACTCAGCTATTAAAGTTGAAAAAACATTCATTTACATTCTAAACATGACAGAAAGTAGAAGCATAAACACGTATAATATTAAATAAATGTTGACTAACTTCTTGATCATATTCAAGGAAAACACGGAAATTGTGATCCTTGCGAAATACAGGATGATTTGCTAAACGACACAGAAACACTTCATGCATTGCAACAGTCTTCTTGAAAGTTGCCAAGTATTCCCTATGAACATTTGTCAAAGTTACACTTTCTCAATTCCCAACAGCATCACAAACTTTTCATATCACACATTCCATTTTCAAGGGACTACGACTACACGTATCAAACACAAGTATTCGTTATCTTACGCTTCTAATTCTTGTTTCATCTGGGTGAACTCTTCTTTGGTCATTGTTCCTTCCCCTTCACCAAGTTTTTGCAGTTTTTCTCTGGAGGCATCAAAATCGGGACGTGGCGGGGCAGGTGGAATCTATAAGAAACAAAAAATAGTTCCACTCACCTATAATTTCTCTCAAATGGAAAATACGATGGACTACATTCACATTCAAATGAACAAGAAAATAATATTAGGCAAGTTCTAATGCTTTTCTTACGATATATCCAGCGAATTCTTCATTTTCTTCGAATCGATCGTGAAGCCATACGAACTCCTCATGCTGCCTTACAACCGAGAACTCTTGTTTGACGAAGTCGGGTAAAGTAGTCTATAGAAATAAAAAAATGAGCTTTAGTCAAAGCAACTTTCTCCAACTTTCATTTTGACCTAGGAAATTATTAATCAGAATACTTTCGTCAAAAATTTCTTTTCTGTATAACGACTTACCTTGTAATACTTTCGCTTTCAGATGACAAGCTTTATACTATTTCGTTTTCCAAAAACATTTTACACTATATATTCGTTTATGAGAAAATAAATATATTCTCCGAAAAACTAAAATTCATGTTCCGAAAAACCACTTACTCAACAGTTCTCCGGAAAATGAGTCCTAGTGCATACTAATTACATTATTTACATAATTGTCTTAGATAGCAACGGTTTTACCTTAGTGTGGACGGTGAATTTGACTTTGTCCCGTTCACTCAAGGCATCAGAAATATCGACCACCAAGGCATTTTCGTTTAGATCCACAGCTTCCGAGCGTCCCGGCTTGTATTCACAAGAAATTCGGTAATAATATCGGTCCATTTGAAAGAGATAAAGGTAGATTTATCTACAGAACGTGCAGTCTCTAAGGATGGACAAGATGCTAGGATCTGACCAAGAAAGAAAGAGCTGAACTGCTTTTTTAGAGTAAGAGCAGTTCTGACTGACGTGAAGTATAAGAATACATTCTAAATTAGGAAGTGAAAGTGAAACCTTGTCAAATTCAGTAGCCAGGAGTTCAGGCCCACGATTAAAAGCATTTTGAATCATTTTAGAGCAGCTTTGAGGAGAAACACCAGAAAATAGACTATATTAGATTAATTGCGGCTTCCCAATTAGACTTGATTTCTAATCTTGTTACTCATGGGTGGACTGAATCACTGGGATTACTGTAGTCTACTACTTCTATACTTCTACTATACAGCAAGCAAGACTTTCCAGAAATATTAATCTACTTCAAGTCTACAAAGCACTATAGGAACTAGACACAGAAAATGGAACCACAAAGAGGACAGACAATCAGTTGGCAACTGCCTAACTTAAGTCGACATAAAAAACTCAACTCAATTAAATTTACTGACAGACACAGACACAGCTGCATCCAAAGATAAAACCTCCCACTACCAAAATGAAACTTGAGTTAGAGACCATCCCCATCAACTATAGTTGAGGAAGCGACGCAATTATCACTGGACAGTCGAAATGGACTATGTACTATGTACACGTTTAATAAATAGATAAAAGCAAGAGGATATGAGTTGCTCAAGCTTTTACCAAGTAGATAGGATGTAACCACAACCCAACCAATAACTTTGTATGTATTTTATGTACATCTAATTATTAATAGTAAAAAATCCTAATGCACATACATGGTATGAATATGAATCCCATATTTTATTCATGTTACTTATTGTATACGATCATATCCAAAGCAAAGAACATGAAAAGCAGCGAGTTGTGTTAGTTGGGATGTAGAATGTAGAAAAATGACCTTTACTTAGTTAAATGTTAGTTATGTCATCTCTATACCTATAATAGTTATAACTTTTATATCATAACAGTAAAAGAGAAGATTATGTTACATACGCCTACTACGTGTCTGTAAAAATGAATCGGCAATAATAATAAAATGCATTAAGTATGCTGACATGCAATACTTTGCATTTCTACCAACTACGATATTTGCATAACACACATACGTTTCGTTTTATATATCTGGCAAATTATTGTCAATTTACCACAAATGTACTGTACTCTATTACTTCTATTAAAAGAAGTCTTTACTTACTGTAAATGTAAATAGGTGGTATAAACATTTACTAAGTTACAAAGCAGCTGGGTAAAGCTACACATTACTAAAGGTCAATTACTGTGATTGTGATTTATTTTGTGATGAAGATGACTAAACTACTAAACTATTTCTACTTGCATTAATTTTATAAACATTGTCTGTAATGTTATGTTCTGTAGTTGTTTAGCCGAAATTCCTACAGTGCCAATCTGTCAATACTTATACACATTTATTTAGGTGTAGCAGTGTACGGTGTGCACAGATTTGGTAATTTAAAACCTTATTCTTCGAATGAAAAAAATAAAATGCAATAATATTTAATCCTTATACACATTTATTTAGGTGTAGCAGTGTACGGTGTGCACAGATTTGGTAATTTAAAACCTTATTCTTCGAATGAAAAAAATAAAATGCAATAATATTTAACTTTCGGTTATTTGAGACATTTACAAACAAATTACTTTAATATTGCAAATTGCAAGTACTAAAATAACGAAGAGTTTAAGTTCACTGGCAAAATGAACTAATGGTTTTACAACTTGTTGTCTCACATTAGTCCTGGCATTTGGCATTCAATATTATTAGCAAAAAATAAGAATACCTATGATTTATTTAATCTTTATACTTTTTAATGATAATTTGTATCACATAACACATAGTATGTCAATGTTCTGGTCTAGACCCTATTTCAAAGAGAATGACAGCAATTGACACATTGACAGCATATATAGATGTTGAGTAAATTGTATGTAGGTAGTTAAAGTTGAAAAAGAAATCTGCCCCTAATTTCATCGTGGAGCATAGCACGTTACGCACAGCACGATCATTACAAATTTTACCAAATTGTAATTTTTTTATAAACTTACCATCATGATTGCAGATTTGTTGTGATAAATTGCTTGATTGGAGGTTTGCTGAATGTAGTCTTTGCTTTCAATTGTTTATGTCAATCCAGGATCCACATTGACGTTTGCAATGTAAATACATTGACAGAGTCTAGTAACTACATCAGACAGCAGAATGAGAATGAGCAATAATCATGATATTTAGGACAAACTTAGGGCGAAATATTAAGTAATTGCTATTTCAAAGTTTGAGCCGAGTAGGGAGGAGAGCTTTGGCAGTGCGGCGTTAGAGGAAGCTGCTAGTTACGTCATTCTATCGCCAACACTTGTCATCTACATTACTTTATAGTGTCTTCCGTCAGATCTATGTATTTCTATTACTAAACTTAGATCGGCTAAACCTAAACATCAGCAGTAGCTAAACAGCAACATAAACGTTTCTTTCATATGAAAGAATTAAATCTTTATCGCCATAAAATGTTACGGAAGATGCAGGATTTTACTTACGAAACTAGAGTAGTGATTCTCAAAACATAATTAAAACATGAATTTCAATTGACCAATCGTTATTCAACCAGTTCACTATTTCGGTTTTCAAAACGCAATTTAATGTTTCGTCTTAACATTACATAAGTAAACTTTTGCTTCATTTGTCACTTATAATTGCTAGTGCATAAATCATACATTACTGCATAAATTATATGCAAACAGGATCCACTTTCCCGAAACAACTGGGTTGTACCTTATGTTCTTGATACTTTTCACTTGACAGTTATCCTTTTGACTGGGACAGAGAAATTCGTTTTTTCACTTTTGTCACCCTATACGTTTACTTTCGAAATCGGTCGGTACTACGGTTTCGGTTTGGTGAATTCTCAAATTACACCTAAATAAGGGTATAGGGACATTTTACAACCAATCCTACTACAATCCTAGGTGACTACACCGAAATCCTGCCCTGCCTTTAAGGGGTTGTGCTAGTTGTCCAAACTGTTTTTTGTTCTAGTGGATGTAAAATGTCAGTGCATACGGAATGACAGTACCTACCTACCTCAAATGTTAAATTTTAGATGTGGGTGGGAATTTCCAATACCACAGTTTTCTCAGATACTATATAGGTATGGTGTACCAAACTACTACCAAACTACCAAGCTTGCATGTACAAGATCATGTCTAGTCTAGTATTTATAATTACAGATATAATTATGGTCAGTGCTCGAAGCAGAATAATACACATTAGGTACTGGCACTTTAGAATATATATAACCGTGGAGAAACAGTTTCATTCATTTAATCAGTATGCATTGCAGTGACAACTGACAAGTGACTTTGATCTTGCATTGTTAAGTGTTACTCTTTGGCCGGTGCCCACTATGCAGACATGTGAAAGTATTAACATTACATGCATTCACAAGTTCACAACTATTTTATGTAGTTAGTGAGGTAGTCTGAAAACAATTTCAAACATTCATTTTATGTTTCTTCTCCAATGATATCATTCTCCAACAAAGAGCAGAACTGGCAATAAACATAGAAAACGAAAGTCCGCAAATAAAAAGTATGTGCATAGGTACCCGTAGCCCCTGTGAATTAAAAGGACATGTCCACATGTCTGTTTAATTTTATTCACCAATTTTCTAGATCTTGCACAACAACATATTATGTCTACTAGAGGTATGTCTGTTTGACAGGAGATGTAAATTTTGCTACAGACGAGCATGTCGAAACCAATGACTTTTCAAATGAATTTAATTATTATATCATTAATCTTATAGTACCTTGTAACAGGTATGCAGGTAGGGAGTATACGTCTACTTAAATATGAGATATCGAGCAGCATGTAATTTGCATTGCATTGCAGCATTGCTACCTATATGAGCTAACCAAACAGATTAGAGACAATGACCCACCCATCCAGTTTTTGTTTTCATATTGCATTTCAATTCAACGCATATTAACACAACAAAAGTTGTTGGCTTTCCATCCATTCTTTTGTGTTCTTTCAATATATGACTGAATACCAAATACACAATATTCGTGTTTTTATGTGTAGGAATTTTAAAAATGTAATAAAATAATTATTTGCGTATATTCATATTCACTGCATATGATATACTTACACACATTTTTGCTGTTGGCACTTGGTACAATGGAAACTTCCCGAGCGAGGCTTTAATCATTTGTAATTTTGGTGGATCATTAGGCAATGCAATATTGGATACCAATCCAATTTTGTAATATCCTGTTGAAATAATTGGATTTTAATGCAATTATTCATTTTGCAGTATCTATTTAAAATTAACATAATGTGTGCTTAATATATGCATGCATTGCGTTCAAATTTAAAATTGCTACAACCAACCCAATTGCTAATTATCTGTGCAAGAACCAATATTTTTGTTCTAATGAGGTTGAGATTGCAGTCTGCCGTGTTGAATCTCGAGTTTCGAGTGGCCAGTAAAGTTATTAACACCAGTAATGGCCACTGCTTACATCTTTATACATGTAAAGGGATGGCGTTATTTTTAATGGTAGACCATTGTCATAAATAGCTCACTGAATGCATATAATATGGCATGGGCAACTCAGCATTTCGTTATTACATATGCTACTCATTTGCATTTTCAAGTAACTAATTGTAATACTCCCACTACCAATTTCTACCTGTTTGTGGGTGCATGCATGCTAAGCGTATAATAATTATTTAAATTGTTAGAAGATTAACACATCAGCCACTTATGCATATAATTACATGTCTTCTCTTAACTAAATCGTTTTTCATCAACGTTTTAATAGTGGCCTTGTGAATAAATAATATTAATTTCTTCCGGGCACGCCGTATGTTCGGCAATAAAAATTAATTGAATGATAGGTAGCTGCTTTCGTCCCAGGGCACTTTTTAAATGTATTTTGTTATTTAACTAAGGTATTATTTATAAAATTACATTTGAAAATATGAAAAAACTGTGTTGTTTAATAAATGGCATTTTTACATTTGGCATTTGACAAAGTGAACTAGGAATAATGTTAGAAGTTACAGCAATTGAGCAGAAAAATAACGATATGTACTCCAAACAATGGGAAAGTAAATCACATAACACACCCTATTGCATATAATAATGTGTCTGCCCATTTAGCCGTAATAGTAACGAGAACAAATACGTATTAGCATTTAAGTGTACTTAAATGGGAGCTGCCTAGAACAAATAAGTTTCATTGGACCATCACACCATTATATTTGGAATTGTTTCCCACGAATTGTAGTGAGACAGGTCGCTACTGAGTCGTAGTCTAGTAATATGTAAGAGGTTATCAGATCCAGAAATAAGTAATGTAGGTAAGTCCCTCATTTACCAAAGGCATACATAAGTAAAGAGGTAATAAATAAGTATAGCCTTCCGCATACCTTAATTTCCTATAAAAGGAAAAATGTATGATTATTGGTTTACTTCCCGACGGACAAGTAGGGAGTTTTTCCACGAAACATTATTACACATAAATTTATGCATTGCTGCAATACGTGAAAAGGGCAAGTTCCTGCCTCCTCCAAAGTTGGATGGATAGCATTGCGTGGGGAGCTAGGAATGTTGCTTAAATCATGAATTACAAAAATACAAGTTTTTGACTCGCCGGTTTTGATTTCTTATGTACCTTGCCATGTTAGCTATTTGGTGCTTAAACTTATGTAACAAAAAGAAATCCATATTGTATGTCTGTCTCTCCGGTCATGCTCCCCATATCGTGCTTGCCAAACGAAATTCTATTCTCTTATAATTTACTAAAGCATTATAAATACATTACATACTATACGTTTACCTAAGCACCTAAGCACTTACTTAGCTAATAGTAGAGTTTAAAACCCAAGCTGTATAAAAAAATGATACATTGCTGCATTAGATCTTTTGTGGATGTGTTTATTTAAGTTTGTGGTGCAATGTATTATATAGTTTGTCATTAGATAACATATTGGCTGTCCCTACCTTATACCTGTTCAACTTTAATGCATACATAGTAGTGAAATCCGTATTGATAATCACCCTGTAGCATGTAGTAGTGCAACGGGTAGCGAACCTTGTATGCATGCATTAATAAACAGAAAATATGGTATGCATCTCATCCGTTGTAAATGGCAAACACGGAGGCGGAAGGGAATGATGAGACGAGAGGGTTTTGGCCCCACAGGGGAATTAGGCAGAATTGTTGTGAGAATATAACATTCGCAGTTTACATTTACAGCAGGAGCGTTTGAGTGCGTTGTTGTAGTATGTAAGCAGAAGAGAGTAAGGTACCTCTACAAACTGTAGATACAGCAAACAACATGCATATTATAGTTATACCTAGTTTAATACACACTTAGATGGAACATTTACATATTATGATAACAATACTATGCCATTGCCAAGCAAAGCAAATCCAGAGTGCATGTACATATATATTTATAAGAGTATAGCCAGCTGGGTTAGCAACCAGGTGAATGAAGTTAAAGGGTGGTGGTGGTACAGACAGAAACTGGCTAACATGCATGCAATGAACGAACATACCTATATCAAATTGTAAGTTACAGGTAGAGGCAGATAGACCAGACCGTTGTTTGGCTCACTTGCCACTTGCTCTCTAGTTTCGCAGCTACAACTCCATGCATGACAAGCAAAGGGGAAAAGGAAAAATATTCTACGGAATGGCAATGCAAGTCACTACATGCAACTTGAAAGGCTTGACTGTATAAAGTATCCAAGTAGAGGCTAGAGAGGCAAGATGTACGTTTGTTTGGGCAAGTGAGCTATTGAGTTGCACACTGCACCTGAACTAAAGTAAAGAGAAGTCTTAGTAAAGAGATATATAATAGTGCCTAAGACATAGACACAAAAGTACATATAGATATAGTACACTAGAACTCATTAGGCTATTATACTACTACACTAGATAGATACAGATAGTGAGTAAGTATTCTTCATAAGTTGTGTGAATTGTAGAAAACCTTTCCATCAACTTACCTTAGTTAGGTTCACCTTAGGTTTATTATTGATCAGGCAGTCAGCTTGAATCATTCCTACCCACCGTACTACTCGGCTCTCTGAGAATCTTAGTGTGCAAGCCATATAAGGCTCACTCGTGGTGTGTGTGTTTGAGTTGAATGTTGTGTGTGTGTCTGTCGTCAGTTTTTACGATTCCCGTCCAGTTGTCGTGTTGGGCCGTGTGTCAAGCCCTATATGCCTTCAGCCTTCGTAAATCAGTCAGACTGAACAAATCCTTCTAGAAATGTATTAGTTTCCTGCGAAATGAAATCCATTCCCCTTTTAATATTACAAGAGTAGTGTTACCTGCAATAGTCAAGTTGTTTCCCAAAGTGGTACAGCTACTATTTGTGATACGACAATATGAAGCAAGACTGGTAGTAGTTGCTTCCATCGGTTAGCTGGACAATTATAACGCAACGGAATACTTACTTATGTATTACATTGGGAAGCAAGTGTGTTGCAACCCGAATTTCCATTGAATTGATTGGCTCTGAAAATTCAATCGATTCTAATCCCGTATAAACAAACGGCTGCCTAGGCCATTGCTATTTATACGGAATTATATTATGAACTTACATTTTGTGGAATTGTCAATGGCCTGAGTCCACTTCTTATACTCATGTGTACAATGTCACTATTATTCTTACGAAACGTCGCTCGACCACCCGTGCCTATTATTACTCATCTATTCGTACTTACCCACGACAGGTAGGAGAACACTGGAAATAGAGACAGTGGTAGATAGGACACGCTTGCATTCACAATGTAGACGAGTAGCCAAATAATTATTTTTACATACAGACATTGCTTATATTCTACCCACAGCAATTATGAGATTGTATTAACAGTAACGAAAGCTTCGGGCAAATATTTTATTTGCTTAATAATACAGTTAACACTAAGTTGAGCCAAGTGTATTCAAGTGCAACTCTAAATTGATTGTATGATTCTCCAATAACGTTCTGTGGAGGACATTTTCTCGCGAGACAATACTAATGCTATAGTTAGTTAACCTTGGATTCTTAATGTAACAGAAAGAAATAACTCCGTCTTCATAGTGCCTTAGTCGTTTCCGTCTGAATATATCTTATTGTTACATTGTGAAGTGATATAATATTCTTTTGATAAATACATACCAAACATATATTATATACATGATATACTTACTTAGTTCACGGGAAAGTATATCTCCTACTTCATTCGTTAGAAATCGAAGGATTTCCATTAAAAATATTTCCATCGCCGGCACCGTAGCCAATTTCGTTTGTTCTTAATACTATCGTTTACACCTGCAACATACGAAATATTCAGCAACCTTGTCTTTTTCGTCGTCGTTGGATTCAGAAAAAGTGCAATAATGAGCTGTGAGTCGTCTATTGCTGATTTGACTATGGATATGTTTGAGGATGATTGTAAAGATCAGCTCCTCTCTCATATTAAAGAGGTATGTTCATGATGTTGTTGTTTATACATGTAATCACTAGGCTATGTAAAATTTAAACTTTTTCAGACTCTGCTTTCATCATGAGGCTTTGCTTGCTCGCTGTAGTTAATTACTAGATTGCTATCAAAAACCAACCGCAACTTGAGCATCGGCAACTACTTAACTACATACCTATCTAGTATATACAATCTCCATTACTACTAACATGAAGCTATATAAATGTAGAAAGGTTCTACTAATACGTAATGCTATAGCAAATAATTTTGCTCATGTACCTGTCTCCATGTTTGTATATAGACATAAAATTATAATAATTTTGCCTATCTATCTTTAATACCAAACTCTGTTTATATTTACGACATACTACGTAGATTTATAGGAATTTCTCCGTTGCTCTCAACTGTAAATAAAGTACCTTAATTCTTAGGTAAACACGTAAATAACATTTCCAAAAAACTCTTCGTACCTATACTAGTATAATTATGTATTTATGCATATATTAACTATATAGTATGAGCGATTTTACGATTTCATTTGCTACTTTAGGTTTTGTCATGTCCTCAATGTGACAAACGCACGAAGGTAAAGGTAAACCACGGAATTGAGCCAGTGTGGGCAACCAAACTGTCTCATCTTTGTACAATGCCTCTACTTCACATTATTCTGATCTCTATGTTACTCAGATACAGTTGTCACTACGTTAATCCAAAAGGTCTGCAAGTGTACAGTAGGATTTACTGTAAAACTCTGTATGTGCATATAGTTGAGATGTCATGAGAATTGCACTAAGGAACTAACACCATCATAGACACTATTAAAAGATCCTCTAATTCAAACAATGAATAGACATTTGATTCCAGGAGACGAACTACAATTTCCTTAGTCCACTTATCTACATTGTAGACATTGATTTTATTATGGTCTTTCACACTCTACTGCGATAAAGTATTTATATTATGTAGGATAGAGCGCAAAGAATCACGTCAACGGAAGATGAGCAATTTATTGAAATTTGCTCTAAATTGTAGCTAAATTAACGCTTTTCTCTTCTTCGGCATTGTTGTGCATAGTACAAAGCACAAACGAATCATGGCTGAACATCCTTTTATCTTTCAAGTATGCTTTGTAATTTTCCTAATGTTTAAACAAGGACAACAATGTCTTTTAATGTTCCATTTAGGTTTCGTCTGTATTTTGCTGTAGTGTGTACCTGAATGGACAGAACAGGTCTGCTCAGTTTATTGTTAACTAACAAGTGACAAAATTAATACAAAATTAAACGTGTAGCTAAACAGAAGTTAGAATGCAATTACAGATACTTGTAAATGTCTTTGTTCAGCACTCAGACATAATTTAAGATAAAAGTAGCAACATTTAAAATTAGATTTCATTTTTTCTCATTAATTCTCTTCAATTCTTCCTGCATGAAAATAGCCTTTGTTTCTCTTTTGGAAGTAATTAGAAAAGCAAAGCTATTATCATCAATAACATAAGATAAATTGTGTTTGGGTTGATGTCGATTAAAGGAAAAGCAGCCCACACAGCAGGTACAGAGTGTCTGTTCTCCTATTCTCTCATAGTACCGTGCTAGGCATGACTTCTTACACACAAATGAGTTAAAATGGAAAAATGTTGGGTTATTAGCTTCGATAATTATTGTACTCGTATGTAACTATTATTGTACACATGTAGGTTTGGGTAAGCTTTGCATTTGTACTTACTACGACTTTAGCCGTATGATACAAATTTGTAATATGCAAGCTTGGTGTAAGAAAATATTTTTAAACGTGCATAAGACGCTTGGGAAGTTAATAAGAGCTGAACTAATTATGTTATGTTGCGAAACCCCTCAAGGGGTTAATGAGCCAGTGATTTAGGTGATGTTGAAGGAAGAAAAGATAAAGGAGCTAAGACAGGATTAACTACAAATGCCTTAACTCACACCACCTAATACCAGATTCTTTGTAATTCCTCTGTATCTTTTTTGGTATATAGATTGAGCTTTATATCTTATTGTGCGCAAGTAATTTGTATTTGTAGATACGGCACGTTTAATTTATTTTAGATGCAATTTTAAACGCAAATTATCTCGTATACATTGCAAAGGCGGTTGCTCCCTTCAAATCAATGTAGAAAATCAGCGAAAGCAAAGCAATTCTTTTATCTTAACGTTTATCCAAATTATTCCATGGAATTATTTGCCATTTATCACGGATACTTAAGTAAATCAGCAATACAAAATCTGTGTAGGCAATGGGAACTATATCGAACTGTTGAAACATTTTTATGTCCCTTTAATCGCACATTGCTGCGACAAGCACAAGTTTTAACATTCCGTCTGCGAGGAATTTGTATCCTATTGCATTCAGATAGGTAATTCTTCTTGCAAATAAATAAAGGAAATATAAAAAACAATAAAAATGTGAAATGACCGACTATACTCAAAAAGAGAAGAATGCAGTACATACCTCAGTATAACTGAATACTGTGTTCTTATAAAGTTTTTCATGTGGCAAAGTTGTACTGTGCGCATACCTATGTAATTGCAATGCCTTACAGCCTCTCTTAATCTGCGGTTTAAATGTACAGCGTGAAGAAGAAAGGTTCTAATTTAAATGAGTATTGAATGCCTTGTTAGATATATTGTTCGCAATTTTTATTGCTTTGGCTTGTTATACATTATACTCTGTGCAAATATGTTGTAGTAGCTGTAGGAATGTAATGTACACCTAAGTGATCTTAAGTATGTATAATAATATCGCCCTAGTTTCTGCTTTCGGACAAAGTAATATGAAATAAAGACTTGTAATTATAAATCTTTTTTACGCACTTAGCTTCAAGAAGCATGTATGACGATGAAAAGTGCCTTTACATCTGCGCAATCACAATTGGAGAGTGTTCAAGGGGAAGACCAATTGTTGCGAGAGGAAATGGAATCCACAAAGACTCAGTGCCAACAACAATCCGCAGAAATTTTGAGACTGATGCTATCACTCAAATCCGAGGTATCATCCATCAAGGAAATGATGCAGACCACCCAGATGATGCAACATGGACTGCAATCAACGGTCCAGTCCTTGATCGTGGAACGTGACTTTTTACTAGATGAATTGGCCAAAACTGGAGCTATCAATGACAACGTCCGGTGAGTTTCATTTTCATCCCTCTATTTTTCTATCTCGTCGCTAGTTACAGATACGTACTCCGAACTTTGGTCATCAAACGCACGAATTTGTATTTAAAGTAATACTATTTGCTATATAAGGAAAAACGCACTAGCGATTATCGTATATTAATAAGTAATATAAAAAAAAGGTCCGATCATTAAAGAATCTTAGGACAGTCATTAGTCGTTAGCGAATTAGATTATGAACTGGAATAAACAAAGGTAATTTATCTAAATATTATGTAAGTGATATTGTTGAATTAGTTGGGAAATCGACAAACGTCCTTCAACAAACGGATACACGAAAATGTAATAAGTACCTTACCAAAATGGGGATCATGAATTCACGAATTAGCAATAAGTGCCTATCTAATGCATTTCTGATGTCGTACCTTCTTGGTACTGATTTGGTAGGTACAAGTGCAAAGAGCTGCAAATGATGATGAAAAATGATTCTTTAGAACCACAAAAGTTGTTGTGGGATTAGCTTCAGTTGAGTGCAGCTGTCTGGTTTCATTTTATGCCATTTTCCTTCCGGGCACCCTTCGCAAACTCACATTGCGTGATTTTGATTGCATTACAATATCTGCAAATCACAGTCTCTTGAGGCTATATTGGTAGATAAGCCATTGATAAAAACATTCGGCAATTTAATCGGTTTTGATTTGTACTAAATGTTCGCAGCACAGTACAAGGATTGACAAAGGATTAGAGTTCTATGGCATAGATGTGTTTGCATAGGAAATCCTTGATGCTGAATGTAAAACAAATAAAGATTGATCACTATGCAATCACAATCAGTTCTTATCGGCAAATGAACATCAGTGTCCTATTCATATATTTGTAGCTTTATTCGTGTCATTTGCCCGAGTGATTTCCTCAAGCTCCTTCGGCACAGATAGCAAACCGCATTAAGTATATAGTAGGTTAGCCAGACTGTCTACAGATACAATAAACCGTCTATTAGCACCTTAAAGAATTTAATTCTTCAGATGTGTCACGTATTAAGTAATCTCCCTGTGTACATATGTAGAGTTGAAAAGGATCATAAATTATTATTACACATGAGATTGCGTCACAACTGCATAGAAATCTATTACGATACTCTTTCTATCCGCCGGTCTCAAATTTTTTCATTAGAAAAAACAACCACACATGTACATACTACAATTCAACTAAACAATCAAGTCAAGTCAAGCGTAGCAATACCAGACAAACACATAAGCCATCATCATTGGAAATGATTTGCATATAATTTAGTTCATCCTATCTTTGTGTATAGGGCAATATTATTACATTCACACGTACAGCAATTATTTGTTGATTGTTTACACAGATTACGTGTTGATTATGGTCAGAGTTATGAAACTGCTTTGAACCTCATATACACAGTACCGTACTATGAACTGACAAACAATAATAAATGACAACAGTAAACCATGTAAAGTCAATGGTCACATTTAAAGAAGTCGGTCGGTCAGTTTGGCATGCCCTTACGTATATAGACCCATCAGTAATAAATCATATAATGCAGCCCACTTTCACACTTGTCTAATTGAATCCAAACTAACAATCACGATATAATCTTGCACACCTTAGTTTTCTATCCATAACTCCTGAACAATTGTATTTTCTATCAATTCTCCATTGTATTATGCATTCATGCAGTCAGTAAGTAATCTTATTAGTTATGCGTATTTATTTCCCATGGACAAATCTAATGCTAAGTACTGGCTCATGTTTTCAGAGCGACAGAAGTGAATTGTCGATAAAGCGAAGATTGAGCTATAAAACACACTGTAATACTATGTTATGTTACAGATCCATAATTTAATAGCTAAGTATCTCTAATAATTCTGTGGCTTGATTTTCTTTTTCTGATTCATAGATACATTAAAGAAAAAAGTTCGCACATTAGTTCCTACAAATCCTCTCGAGGAAGGGATTCACGAAATCAATCGAGAACTTAATGTATGTAATTATTAGTATCTTGGGGATTATCTAGTATTGTGATGTTGTTATTTGGTACTGGCTCATTTTATTAATGCTCTTAGATAGTTTGTACACAAAAAATCCCAAATACTGATTTCCTTTTTTCTTGCTGCACACATCCATTGGTATGTTACTCTAGATAATACAAAATTGAGATACGATTACGTAGTAATTGCTGTGATTTCATTTTCTATTTCATCGACAACTATCACAGGTACTTTGTGAATTCGTAATATTGTTACATATCGTTTTCTTTTAAAAAACGTACAGGTAAATACACATTTGATGATACGCTATATTAGGTAGGTACATCTTGAAAAATGGGAGAAATAATTTGACATGACGTTTGTACCTGCTGGTGGTGCGCTATGATGTATTCAGTATCACAGAATTATAGAGCAACTCTTCAATCTGAAATCATTAGCTATTCCCTTCCCCAATTATTGACAGCTTTCACGTTGGCAGATTTGCCGATCTTCACTCTAACGATCCATGCATATGCAATAATAAAATGGATTAGTACAATTTTGTTAGGTACCCATTCTTTATGCATATTAAGTTGTGCATAAACTTGTATTGTGTTCAGATTCTTATTTTCTAATACGAAAATGTGTGTACACCAAGTCCAGGAGGTAGAAAGAAGGGTATCATGTCAAATTGTGAATCGAATGAATGAATTCTTTGTCATGATTCGTGGCGTGGCTCTCGGCTCCATCAGTCAAAGTTAAACGAACAGAAATTCGTAGTGTAAAGCCACACAATCAGTAACACAACAGAATTGCATCCATAACAAAAAAAACATTGGAGATCACTTGTTAACCATGTTCTTTGGCATATGCACTATGGTGAGCTGATTTACCTACAGACAACAAAACGTCATGCATGCCAATATAAAAATTATAGAAAAATGCGTAGTACTTGTTTGTACATAGTAGATTGTCTTATGAATGGTTTCAAGCAGAGAAATCGACGAGATGCCGAAGTGCAGAAAAGATCAGGCCGATCAACACTAAATGTTATTCATCATTCATTTACGGTAGTACTCTTTGAATTAAACTCATTGTCCTGTCGATGTGGACCATCTGTAATAACCAGATAATTTATAAAGCATAATAGATGCTGTTACACTTAATGGCTTCAGTAAGTAATAGCATTAGGCATATAACTTTACAACTGCATCGGACGAACCAAACAATATTTTCATTGTTTGAGATATTTCATACAGATAGAACTAGGTTTGGATAGAACCACTGATACGAAGAAAATGAAAAGTGGCATTTTAAGAGAACTTGAATAATGATTAATTTTCTTTGCCCTGTGTAAATTAATATTTATGATGAAACGCAGATTTACCGTGACAAAGCATTTGTTGGATAAATACCCAAAATTGTATAAAGATTAATTCATGTATGTACAGTATAGAGATTTAAATTGATATACTTAGTGCTACATACCTATCAATCATTTACTCAGATTCAATTTGGTAGTAGCGAGTTTAATAATGCTCCACAAAAAAGCAAGCATTATCCTTTTGCAATAATAATATTATTACAAATCGAATGATTTATTGTGAATTGCCCTTATAAGAATTTTATTTTAGTGCTGGAGTAATTGGACCGTAGCGCATCGACTTGCACTTATAGGATCAAGGAACAATATTTCATAGAGCACAATAGTATCTATAAGTGTAATTCAATCTATTTTGCTTGCTCTCTTTAATAGTTTAGTATAGTATCATTAAGATTACTACTACTTAGAAGCAAAAATGTAATAAATCAAAGATTTCGGTATATCACCATTAAAAGTCAATTGATAGGTATTTTCTAGATTAGTGTAATAAGAAGTACCTGCAGAGAGAATGTAGCTACAGATGAAATAGAGATACTGGCTAAATACTATTTTTATATGTGCAAATTACATAGAGAGGGGTACAGGTTACAGTAATATAAATATAAGTGGTAGAGTGACCGTTGGCATTTAATTTGATAATACTACTGGTAGCCACTTTCTATTAGAATTTGCTGACGTAAGTAGAGTAGTAGAGATAGTCAGAAAATTTATAGTGTAATAGATAGAGTGGAAGGATACACTGGTTCCCATAATAATTATTACGTGCGTTAGCAATAAAAAGATTCGAATTTGAGATCTGAATCCAGATGTGTTGAACGTAGAAGTTTAGAATTAGGGGAGTGATTAGAAATAAAAATGATAAGAGCAGTGCGAAGGAGTGTGATTGTAGTTTTTATGAGAAAAGGAAGGGAAGTTGTAAAATGTTTAGGCCAACAGAGCAGGCCAGGCCAAATCTTAGTTTGCTTCACTTGAACAATTGAACTGAGGTGAATTAGTGGATTGAAATGTGCATATACAGTGAGATTGGCAGAAGTAGGCAGTCAGCCCATTTCGACTTATTTAAACTACCTTTCAGTTCAGTAGCAGTGGAAATATATAAAAATACAATGGAAGAGAGCAAGCAGGACGTAACCTATAGGAAAGAAATAATCAAGCCAGAAAAAGAGAGATTTAAGCAAGTGTCACGGCCTATTATTGTCACTGTTCCATGGATCATGTCATAGTCATGACTCTTTATTGTCAATCCAACTTCTCCCTGTCTATTGTCCGCACTAGTAGCATTTTTCTCACCTTTATTCTAACTGTAAATCTAAATGGCAGTTTGATGCGACTTGCTATATGTAAAAAATTTCCTGCTTGAACATCCTCTTACCACAGGATTGAAAGATATGCTTAATGTATAGAGAAATATTCTTATGTGTATGCAAAATGTTACGTACAAAAGGCTTACAGAAGATAATAATTAAGTAGGTACATAATAATAATACAAGTTATTCTGAAATTGTTTTGCTACCTTTGCTACCTAATGTACCTAACACTCGAGCACTTTAATTCTAAGTAATTGCAAATCATCCCATTCCTATTGCACAGGACCAGGACATCACCAGACAGGTCGTAGACTTTAGGTACTTTTTTAATCCCAGGTAATCTAATTCCTAGTCTTTGGAACAAAATGCTCTTTTCCTTATCGCTAAGTGTATAAAATTTGTGTATTAAAACCCTATAGTGTGTACATAGAGCATAAAACCAAAGAAGAACTACTTGAAATTCAGAACTAATCGTACAGTAACTATTAAGAATGAGTTTTCTTTGTTAACTCTGCATTTTAATGAATACGGAATGACTCCGCTAGTCTCGTCTCATTGTATTTTTCCTTCCATTACATCTGCATGGAGTCATCTGAACTCTCATTCTATTTTTAAAACTCCTACTGGAAGAAATCTCTCGACTAATTTCTCTGATCTCGATTTTACTTTAGTTCGATTCAAATTAAAGGAATCTTTCCATATGCTAATATCTATTTAACTATCTCTGATTCCGCTATAATACTTCCCCTTCTAATTTTCACAATGACAAGAATATGTAAATCTCCTTTCATGACTATTGCACACATATTTTACACTATCTAGGCGTTATAGCATGTGCCCACTGCTAAATATTGTTTACTGCTTGATAATTAGGTACTTAAAAATAAGTGTAACACAGTGCCAGGTAGGTAATAAAATAAATACGATTTGCAGTACATCCCCTTCTAATAACAAACTAATGATATTTCCCACACACGCTCCTCTCACTCTAATAAATACAATCCTCTATTCATTTTGGTTCAATTACCTATTGTCTGCTCTGTACTCTCTACTGTTAAGTGTAATACGAGCAGATCCCACACACTAATACATCTAATGTGTGGGTTGAAATCGCAGTACAATTTCAAATGAGATTGGTAACAAGAGCAGGCGCTGAAATAAATGAACTGCTACTCATTTAGTCTATTATTTATTATACTACACTTGCGATTTACTTTATCTCCAAAGAAAGGATGGTGCATCACTCAATACGGAGATGTAAAATAATGCATAACCATTCTATCTGTATAGTCAACAAACTCTGAGTTCTTCTAATGAATTTTAGATAGACCAAAAGATTCTTTATGCATTACCTTCAATGGTATTAAACATTCGTTTGAATCACATCCTCTCTCTTTTTCTCTATCTCCTTCATTTATCTCAGCCATTACACTGCATTACGGCAACTTTCAGATCCAAAATACGATACTTCAATTCCTAAGTATTTACAGATACTCTGCATCTGTCAGTTACCTTAAAAAACTTGCACTATTATGTGAGCAACTCTAAGAAAACTAGAAATATTTAATCTTACCATTCCTTAGCAATCCCTATCTTAGGCTCACTAACCTAAGATTTGCTTTGTGATAGGGGACTTTTGGTACAGACATTTTCTGAGCTTAAATTTCGAGTCAAAATCTACAGTATCTATTGAGAACGAAATTTTAAATAAACAAATAAATGCTGATTGTAACTGAAATAAGTATTTTTCAAGAGTCACACTTTGTTGAAATTTTTTTCGATGCTACTAGTATCTTTGTCTTCGATGTACCTGTTCAGCATTGGTTTCTTCTCTAACTGCCCAAAAGTATGTTAGCTACTGCTTTCATTTAGTTGTGTTACTATTGCACGCAAACTCTTAGGTTTCAACATAATAATTAAATCAAATTTTTAATTCGTTCATACATTTCAACTCAGAAGTCAGAAATGATTGACAAATTACACTGTTCAGACGAACTTGCTCCTTTCATTTTTAAATGCTTAGTATCTTCTTTTTGTCATCTCAAGGCAAGGTAAAGATGCAAATCTAATGAGATGCCTTTCTACTGATGCGGTATTTCGGCCAAAATCATGAAATAGTTATCTTTATTTGAAGATTCATTCTAATCTTGCGTAGTTACTTCACCTTGTGGTTGGAGATTTTATAACAAAGTCGAGATAGGTCCAAGATAGTTGTAATTCACACTCACTTCTCTTCTCAATGCTAAAGTTTACACAACATGCGTCTTTATTGATATAGAATGTACATTTTTGTCCTCAGATCCCCAGGATACACTTAGCATCTTTGTTTAGCATGTGAATGCGAAAAAGCATTTATAAAGGTTGTTAGTTGACTTTGTGTTTATTAGCGTGATCTTTGCTCGAGAGAAGGAATCGTAGTAAATAAGACATAATAATAACAATATTGAGTGGGCACTGTTTGTTCATTACTCTTATTATGATGAGATTATTATTATCTGTATTACACTTGAGTAGAGTATCTCTTCCTGAAGGCTTTTCGAATGTATAATTTCATCTCTTCATTATAGTAGTACATAGTCAAACCGCATCATGTAACCTTTGCCTATGTAACCGCATTTATAATTTGCGTACAATTACTAGTTTCTATACACATCCTTATTGTTTTCCATTCTATCTTGGCTGACATCGACAAAGTACAATGAATGAAAGTCGATGCGTATTATACGTATCTAAAAGTTTGTTCATGTCCATTCATCAAAGCAAAAGCAAACTTCCGTCTATTTGCATTTCTCTTTTAAAGGTCAGTTTCTTAAATGAAGGAGGAGGAGAGGAACTAGTCAAGTAGCTAATCGCTAGCTAGTAGGGGAACTCAAGGAATGAAATAACCAAACATTAAATGATATAATTCGTCTATTATTTACTGAGTTGGAGGAAACGGGAGAGTGTACCTAAGTAGATTAGAAGGGAACCCTTTTCTTTTCTAGCTATGCAGCTCAGTTATTAAATCCTCCATTGGGAATACTACTCCAAAAAAACTGGAATTTCCTTTCAACCTTATAACAGCTCGTTATTTCTCAAGGATTGTAACATTTTGTAAAGGATCTTCATTTGATCTTTCGTTTAAAGTTCTAGATTAGTTATTCTCGTCAGTGATACAATGAGAGAATGATGTAATGAAATCTGTCAGAAGATACGTGAAAATGATTCATAGTTTGGCTACTGTTCACTCGGTAATTAAAGATCCTATTCAAGTTTACATTATGGTCATTCTACTTATGGACTACTTATCCCCTAAGTGTTTCAGAAAACCTAGTATTAAGTAGTGTAAGAT
>JABASH010000179.1:0-53016 GCA_019776445.1 Tomocerus maximus | reverse complement strand
ACAAAGGTCATATAATCATATGCAAACGGCATGTATAAATATTATAGTCATCGACAAAGAATTAGTTTATAAGTATCCGGTAATTGAACTGCAAGTGCAAATATTACGAAGAACAATTGCGTAATATTTTGAATACACTGCCTGTAACGTTTCTAGAGATAATTTTCATTACTAATTGTAAATTGTCAGTCCAAGTAAAGGGTATTACCCTTGTGTGGCTACTAATATGCCGCTGACGTGACGTATTTATATGCAAATGTGCTATGCTATATGCTTGTCGGCAGATTTCATATTTTGTTTGATCTATGTAACTATCTATCGCTAGACAAAGACCATGAAACGAATGAAACGATACGCCAATCGTCTGATAATTTTTAGTAACTAGTGAAATGGCTTTGTAAGCCAGATGGTTAAGATTAATCAGACTGTTTTTTGGTGAACACTGAATTCAGGTATATTATAGTGTTGCCTTATTAAACGCAATTACGACTTTAGATTACATTAGTGTGTGTTAAAATAATTAATTTGTGTGTATTCCCTTTCAGATCTAATGTAGCTGCTGTGAATAAATGTGATATAATATAATTTTCGCTCAAATATTAGACATAAACACTAATGTTGTTGTAAGTGCCCAATTAACTATTACAAATATTAAATGGGTAACAATAACATGGGATGATAGTATCATCATGATATTCCCGAAGTTAGACTATTCATAGCTGTATACAACAAATGTAAGGAAATGAATGTAAACATAAATAATTAGTATACGCATGCATACAAAATAACAGTTCATTGTACTTCTTCCAAAGAAGTAAACTAAAATACAAGACTCACGATAATCGAAATTCACATTTTTACAGCAAAGTATATAAGATGACAATTATGAAGTTGCTTCTATCATGTAGCTTCTTTCCTTTTTCCTTGCTGGGTTCATATTACGGGAAAGTTTCCCAATGTTAAGGAACGTAGCATTAAATATTTTGCTTATTAATTTATAACCTACCCACATTGTGATTTTGTGACCATACTGCATTGTTGCGAATTTGCAAACAAATATGACATACGACTGCACTGATACGATACGACAAGACAACAGTGATACAATTCTAAATTCTAATTCATCTTGTTGTCGTCAGTCTTAACTCTTCACGACTCACGACGTAAAATATTAAGTGTGTAGCTCTTTTGTACTTAAATCATGGCAGATATATAGCAATGCATTTCTGTAGGAATTTGGTTTTACGAATCAAATCCATGCATCGTGATTTAATGATCAATTAAGAGGCTTATAATTTAACACATAAATATTATTATATCGTAAAATATTCTCAACTCATGATGATATCATTTTCATTGTCAATGCAAGTGTATGAGTGAGTACAGTACGGGTATAGTGTATAGCATAGGGAAAGTAAAGGCTGTTGAACATTATTGAGACAAATATTGAATGGAAATCCTTGGTGCACGAGTAACACTTATTTCGGCGAAAAGGTTCACTTGATCATCCATGCAGTGTACAAAGTTACATATATCTATTGGATGGATGAGCAATAAAGATTTAAAGCAAAAGGAAATTGTAGCTGTATGTAAGTAAACTGTAAAGGGCTGCTTAGCAGAAGCACACAAGAATAGTAAGTTCATTTATTTATTAACGAGTATATACATTTCAAAAGGTATTTTATTGTATTTGTTGAATGATCTCATTATTTTCTAAGTAGATTATTAGTACAAAGTTCTAGTATATGCAATAATACTGCTTGCATTAGCTCAGACATCAGATAAAAGTCATCAATGTTGAATGTGCTAAAAATACCTATTGTTGAATCTTATTTTTTCAACAGGTTTTGGATGTATTGATTGAATACTGAATTGGAAACCGCATTCGAATAGAATTTCTTCCAAATATGCAGGTAGAGTTTTTTCATTTAATTTAAACAAATTCTTGTGTTTGTAAATGAGTTTAATTTAAATTGCAACTTTTCCATAGAATCCATCTGACGATACCGAATGGAACGATGTTCTCCGCAGCAAGGGGATTATACCACCCAAGGAAGTGGAAAAAGAAATTACAGAAGATCAGATTTTAAATATGGTGGATGCTGCTATCCAAGAAAAAACAGGAGAACCCAGTTAGTAAAACTATGCTTTATATTTAGATTTGGTCTGCTGTGTCCTTATGTGGTACAAACCGGTGACCACATAAGATTTGAACAGTTTAATGGAATGTAAAGGTAGAAAACCACAATTGAAAGTAAGAATTTTTAATTGAGTAATTTTAATTGTGTTGTAGCAAGGAACCTCGAAAAGATGTCATTGGATGAATTAGATGAGTTGGAAGATGAAGAAGAAGAGAGAATTCTTCTGGAATATAAAGCCAAACGTTTACAGGAAATGAAATCCGAGCTAGCTAGGTCTCGATTCGGGGAAGTAATCGAAATATCGGCTCAAGACTATGTGAAAGAAGTCAACAAGGCCGGGGAGGGCGTCTGGGTCGTACTACATCTTTACAAACAAGGGTACTACCAAATAACTTTTCATATTTTACTATACAAACTGTTATATATAAATTGTTTTACAATTTGGTAAACAGGATTCCTCTGTGTACCCTACTTAACCAGTTCATGAGTCAGATGGCAATGAAGTTTCCAACTACCAAATTCATCAAAAGTATATCTACTGTTTGTATCCCAAACTATCCGGACAAAAACGTACCAACAATTTTTATTTATTGTGAAGGAGAGTTGAAAAAACAATACATTGGTCCAATTGAGCTTCGGGGGATGAAACTTACTGTCGAAGGTAATATACATCCTAATCCTAAAATCCTAATGTACATTATTATGTTAACAACACAAGTCACTACTGACTGATATTTATCTGCGTGTAAAATTACAATTATTCCACATTGCGATCTAAATTCCTGTTTTTGAATAATTACATTATTTCATGTTCATATTTATATTTTTCAGAATTTGAGTACATTCTCGGAAAAAGTGGAGCTGTTAAGTCGTCAATTACAAAAGATCCTCGGCCAAAAATTAAAGATACGATGATGAGCCAGTTGGGAGGAAGGCAAGATGACTCAGAATCAGAATAATTTCATACAGGTTCTATTCTAGTCTACTGCACCAGTCGGACATTTAAGTTAAGTACTTACACAATACTCGTACTTTTCAGTCTACTTATATTATTACCGTTGCACAAAGCATGCTTTTTAAAATGTAAATTATTCAATCATTGGGGGATTTTTCTATGTCAATTGTCAAGCATAATTATTATCTTAGGTATTCTCATTGAGTATTATTTCTAACATATATTATTGTTGTGAATTTTTATAATGTCAAGACACATACGGATTGTTTGTATTAATAACACTATACATTTCTAAGGAATGATTTTAAAATGTCAATACATCTCTAATTTAACCTAGTGTGCCTACTACATAACTTTAAAACTTAATAATAAAGGTCTAATAATCTTGTAATTTGATTCCTGGGTTGTACTTATTAAGCGGTTTAGGTACATTTACATATTTAATACAGGATTTATGAAATTACACAAAATTGAGATTTATTTATCTAATTACATCCAACACCTTATTTAGTAAAGTCGAGTGTAGATCTAAAGTTCTCACCTTATGTTCTTAATTACTACTGCAGAGTATTGTCAATGGAACTAAAGAATTTAGCTAATGGATGTCAGTGCATATTAATATCATATTATTGTCATATCATATCTTCTGTCTGCATTATATTATATTTAATTGCTAAAATAAGTAAAATTCTTCAAGGTTGACTTTGGCTATAAAGAGAGGCATTAAAGACATCATTAGGATTTCATGTAGCATTGTTCATTTTACAATTTACTTTCAAAGTTCTAAGTGTGAAGTGTGTTGAAAGTTTATTTTTACTACATTGTGAAAAATTCACTGAATTAAATAATCTGTGTATGTTCGTCTATGCTCCGTCAATTTTTCAAACGTTTAGAAGGTAGAAAATAAAAGTTTAATTCCAAAACTGTCTTGTATTAAACTTTCAAATAGGAAATAAGTGGGATTATTAGAAGGCAAGGGGAATGATGACAAATATCATGATTGTTAAGTTTGTTCGATTGTACTACTCTTTGCGATTATTGATTTTAGTCTTAAATTTTGAGGTTGTAAAGACTGATACTAAGACAATTTGTACAGATTCCACTTTCTATAAGCAAGAAGTTGTAGTTCAATTGAATGTTTGTCAAGATGAAAGATCAATTACGTGCGAAACGAAGACGCCTGAAGATGGTGGACAGTGCTCGTCTGCCAAAAGGCCTTCGTTGAGTACTGAAGCGGTTATCACACCAACTGAAGCAAAATGTGGCAATTTATTACAGTTGATAATATTATATAAAGAAAAAAAATATTTCTCCGTGTAAAGGACCTCTCATTTGTTAACCTGTACAGGCATTGTTAAGGGAAATATGACTTTAAAAGACATCAATTTTATTTTTGATATAAAAAATTATGCGCAATTAAATCACGGAGGTTCAAGATCCTTGTCATTTTCCCCTATAGAAGAAACACAAAACGGTCGCTGTAGGCTACTCTATACGTGTAGAAATAGTTCCATATCGGTAAGGTTTCCATTGCAGTACATTTTGTTAATAAATGCATTTTACATTGTTTCATGGATTGTTCATAAGAAGATTATTATCTGATCACGCTTAATTCTGTGCACAAGCTGTCAGTAATTTGTGTTACATCAATTTGCAGAAGTTGATAGCTAACTGCCATTCCTACGTATTTTATTCCGACGGATTAGTAAATAAAACGAAAAGTTCAGCCTGGGTATTAAAGGAGTGGACCGCACCTGAAAATATCACTGGAGTATTAAATTTCATGTAAGTATCAGTGGATGGTACTTGACTTATAGATTCTAATAAATAACATGTCATACATTCTTTAAGGGACGCATTCACATAGATTATATAGTCCGAAATATTAACGATCAATGATGAATTTTTGGTAGCCTTGACATGGGGGTTTCCAATCATTATTTCTTCGTGGAACTCAGATCGGCAAGGATAGTACTGCGGAGTGTGCGGAGTCTACCAAGTGTGATGATTGGGCAGTCTGTGCAGAACCAATCAGTATCGGACCTATCTGAAGCCTTCAAATTAATACTAGAACCATTCAATCTTTGGAAAGAATAAATCGTATAGCAGTAACATTTAAGTGCAATGATAGTAAATGTATATTAATCAATCCCTATCCCTGTTGCGCTATACTTTTGCTATACTGAAATCTTAGAATTAATTCATGTTATATGGAATTATTACATATAATCGTTTCATGTCTTTGTGCAAATTCTTAATCAATTATTGTATATATGTGTAGTATGTATAACAATTTAAAATTGTAGATTAGGAAGCGAAGAGTGTACTGTGCGTTTAATCAATGTAAGATGACTCAGACTGAGGACATAAATGACTGCTTCACTATGAGCATGTAGTATTAGGTAATATTAGTTGCAAACTATCGTTTTTCGCTAGAAGAGTTATCTCTCTGGGACTTCATCTCATTGTCAGAGGAAACGGAAACAGGAAGAGAACGATAGCTCGGTCCAACTCCACCAAAAACTCCTGTCTTTGTCCACACAGTCCCTTGATACTATGTTTATCACAGTTTGGTTGGAAGGTGTGATTTGAATGTGAACATTGATGTAATGGACCTATCTAATATAGTTTTAGAATTTAGACATACAGTACAGACCAATGACAATATACTAAATACAATAATTATAAAATATCTGTACAAATGAGAACAATAAAGAGTGCTCCATACACGGACGAAACGTATGAAGCCCCAAACCATAGTCCTTTATCTTTTCAAGAGCATAAGTCTTGTATTCTATATAAATCGGATATAAGTTCTTATGGCATGTCTTTTGGCCATTATTTATATCAAGTAAATTATATAACGCTGTTGTTTTTACATACTTATATACTCTTTGGAAATGTGGATCGCATTCTTAACAGTTTCAAAACAAAAACACAAATAGAATACCGACACCTTTTCGGTTACACATCTTTTAGCGAACTGGACCCACGACATTATTTCTGTAGTGCATATTGCAAAATAGAGTATAATATTTTGCCCATTTTAGTGTTCTGTATTTCTGCTAATAGAAAGAAAAAGTGGAATTTTAGATCAATTCCTTAAGATTTTCGCAATTTACCCACGCACAAGTTGCAGGATGATTCCCAAGAATGTATATACAATGCAAACTTTTATTCAATTTAGTCTGAAAGTAGTTAGTGTTCTGTTTATATTAACGAGTGCTGTGTCTACATTTCGTCGTGATTCCTGTCCTGAAGTTAGACCTATGCCGAACTTTGATATATTCGCGGTAAGTTATAGTGCCAAGTGCATTTAACATTATAAACTGATCGATTTGATTTTTGTTAGTTTATTATTTGGAATTTTTCGACAGAAAAGTTCCCATTTTTCAAAATTCTAACATAAAACAATGATCACTGAAACTAAAAACCTAGCGTAGGAAATATTATAACTACTTTATTCCTTGGATTATAATGCATTTTCATATGGGACTGGGACATGACTTGCAGATGCTGGGCAGATGGTATATTGTGCAGCATTATTCAAGTTCGGAAGAAGCTATCACTTATCTTTGCATGAGAGCAGAATTTGGATTATCTAGAGGAAATATGGACATGAGAATGAAGCTTACCTATGTGTAAATGTGAACAAACAGTGAATTAAAACTAATTATGGAATAAATGAAACAATTTTAGCATGATTTTGGTGTTCCAAATACTTTAGATATGCTAATGACCCTGATCAAGACGCGCAAACAGGAAATATGACATGGCAGATACCAGATCCGCGGCGACCTGAACATTGGCGACATACCGAAGACGATTGTAAGTCTTTTAAAGAAAATCCGTAATTTTTCTTCTGAATTCCATCTTTTATTGCCAGTTGAAATTAACATTGGTATAACGAAAACGATAAAATTTCTGTGTGAAAATTTCAGATAAAGGGGTTTACAATACAGATGTAATTGATACAGACTATACCAATTGGCTAATAATTCTCCATTGTGCTGACTCTGAATCCGAGAAAAAATTTCTTTCAACCTTTGTTTTGAGCCGGAATCCTAGACTTGATAAATTGACAACGGCATATTTACGTGAGAAAATCGGACAATACGACGTACACTTAGAATACTTGTTCCCTGTTAATCAAACCAATTGTTTTGGAGAAGATCAAGTTTATGACGAGGAAAACAATGAACTTCCTCCAGATTCAGTGGTCAACCCCTCATCTTCCACTCAAGAACCATTTGAAGAAGATGGAGAACTTTTATATGATTAAAATTATATTTCATCAGTTACAATAAATTGTCCACATGCCTTACCACATACTAGGTAAAATCCTTGACAAAGCAATCATTATAATAAAATCGTCGTGACTGGATAATCAGTTTTCGGCTGATTTGTTTAGCAGTACAAGTACTGTACTGACACATTATACGTTCGAATTATAATGTACCCCTTACTGCAAAATAAAAGTCTGCACTCATTTTTCATTTTTGGGAGGGTCGCTACTTTTGCTTTCATTTACATTAGATTCGCTGGGTTTGGTGGAAGTAGCAGAGCGCAAACTGCCTGGTCGATAAATTTGTAAATCAGGGCGTCCTTTACGAACCCGTTTTTCCTTTTCTTTTGAGCTGCTGGAAGTGGTAACTTCTTTATTGCTGTCATTTCTATCCGAAACGGGATTTCTCGCTGGAGCAGCAGATTCCACATACTGATCTTTAGAATTGTCAACGCCGCTACTTCTACTACTGTTATTACCACGGATGTCTTCTTTTGCCTTATAAGATGATGTATATTTTTTTGCAGACGAAGGTTTCTTGGGGACGGACGAGTTAGTGGTGGAATTTTCATCATTAGCTTTCGGTTGCATTTCAATGTCGTCTGCCCTAATTTTTCTCACCTTTTTGATGACTTTCTTTATTACCACTTTCTTTCCAGTTGATCCTGAAGGTTCTGCGAAATTATCCAGTTTTCCATTTTCAGAAGTATCTCTGTGGCCAGATTCAGCAGGCTTATTATCACTTGTAGCTTTAGGTTTGCTTGAATCATTATCAATAGAGTTTGAACGATTTCCTGAGCTTCCTTCAACTGTTTCGGCAGCTGAAGTTTTAACGTTTCCTTCTTTTTCTAAGGACGGTCTTCTTGGTTTGTCTCCTGGTTTTGAGCTTCTGCTAGATTTCTTATCAAACGGTCTGTCGTCATAATGAGTCCTAAGGCCACTGTTTTTAGACCATCGAGTTTTATCCTTCACTTTACCAGGGAATTCCGATCCCTTGTTGAAAGAACGAGGTTTCTTGTCGGAGTACACTTTTGGCTTCATGTCTTTACCAAACTTTGACTCTCTCGACGCATTAGTTTCCGACGTCATCTTCTCTCCGTTTTCTTTGCTAGCACTAGTAATACTAGGGTTGCTTGACTTTGCACTAGTTGAAGCTTCAATTGATTCCGATTTGCTTGATGGACCACTTGAATCCTGTAAATGTGAAAACAATTAAATACCATTTTTGCTAGTTAGTACTTCGCTTTGAGAAAAGGTAGGATGTAAATTGAGAATTTACATGTGTGCTATATATATAAAGCATTCCTTTCAAAATATGTCAAAATAAATATACCTGTTCTCTAACGGAGTTCGTCGATTGTTCATACTTCCTATCTTCGTACGATTTTCCTCCTGGTTTAATTTTTTTGCTCTTAACATCTTTTTCTTTCTTCTCCTTCCGCTCTCTATCTCGACGCTCTTTTCTTTTGTCCAGCTACAACAATTCATGAATTTATTTAATGAACACATTAACTATACATGATGACATAAACAATAGACTCATCCTAGTAGTATATAGTGAAGTATAATAATATATTATTAGTTATTATAATCAGTACGTTCTACAATAAGTATTTCAAATACTCAAGTCTATAAAAAAGGTTACTACCTTTTTAATAGTCCGCATCTTATCCATGGAGGATTTTTTTGAAAACGTAGCGTCTTTAAAGTTGGTCAAAGTACTGTGTTTATGTTTGGAATTATTTTCTCGGATAAAATCTAAAAGCGGAGTTGACTCAGGTCCTAAAAGACGTTTTATAATTACCAATATTTATAAACAAACATGTTCTTAACAAACGTTCTGTAATTCACTATATGATAATTTTAATTTCATACCATGTTTTGGTCTCAATTCCAATTCCTCCGCCATCATTTCAGGAGTTATGGGACCGTTTGCATTGACAGGAATTGCAAACAACGTTTCAGGAGACTCTTCATAGGTAGCCAAGAAGTTCTTGTATGACTCACTTTCCTTCATTGTTCCAACGAACGAATCTATCTTTTCATTTTCTTTAGGAATGCTCTGACTTGGAGCTAAATGACAAACTGATATATACTCGTTTCCTTTACTATCGTAAAATATGCAATCGTGGTAGCGTTCGATAAAATCATGAGCGTCCAACTCGCTTATGAAGTTAAAAATGACGTACGTTCTTTCATGGACACCTTAGTCAGAACATAAAATAATAAGTGTAAGCATAATTGTGCCTTTTTAGAAGTTGTGCAACTAAGTAAGTTAAAACAATTGATAAACGAAACCAACCTCTAGCTTTGTCAGCTTTACAGAAATGGAAATAGTTGTACGGAGGTAATGGTGACATTATTGCTGTAAACTCTCCTTCTGTCATTGTAGGTGGAAGTCGACGAAGTATGACCTAGATAATAATCATAATAAAGTCAGTTAATAGAAAACGGAACTACATTTTACATTAAACATGTATTGTGTGCCTCTCCAACAACCGTGCTCTACTTTCAAATCTGACAGTAACCCGCTAAACCCCCCACCATTGGTGGCTGGTGGATATTTTTTAAACACACTACAAAAGTTGTATTGTACGGAGACACTAAGCGCAAATATCCAATGTATATTATAATAATCGTCAATTACAACTTACTTTAGTTTGGCTTCTAGGTTTTTTTTTCTTTTTCTTCTTTTTTGAACTATCGTTTTCTGTTCGACTGCCTTCCTCCTTACGAGAACTGGTTTCATCTCCCATTAAACTTAGGACATAAAGGGAATACAACAACGGGGCAGATCCTAATTCGTCCCATTCTTCTTCGTCTTCGAATGACCTTTCTGCATCCGCTGGAAGAGGAGTTAAGGCCCTAGGAGGATCACAGTAGTGATTGAAAAGCTCATCTTCTGCAAGAGACATATCTTTCCATTCACCAAATGACCAAGGAGGTGACACTTTCTCCAGGTCCAGTTCGTCATGGTGGCCATTTTCGAAAATAGTTTCTAGTTCCATATATGAATTACGACTACTAGTATTGGCGTCCTTGACCTAGTCTGCTTTCTTCTCACTACAAATTACAAACAATAATCAATTTTATTCACGCATATGCAGCAAATAATATAATCATTATATATATAAATTATAATCATTTAAATACAAGCCCAAAAATCACCACTAAAATGATACAGAAGCCCGAATTTTTGCTCAAATTTTACTCAACCAACCTTTATCATTTTTTATCTGCATATGCTTTCTCTTTTAGAATAATAATAGTAAATGATCACAAATGATCATCTCAGTGCTTATACCGTGCAAAGTTGGTTACACGCTTATACACCAACTTATACACATTGAAACTTATTTTTCTAAAAAAAAATACAGGTTTCTCTATTCTGGGGATACTCGTGTTTGCCCCCCCAAAAAGGTAACTACGCCAACTTTTGTCAAATGAAAAATATGATCAAGATTTCCGATTCAATAAAAATCTGACAAACTTGATCTCTCATCTACTAGCATAAGCGAAGAAAATGTTATTGGCCCGTAAAATCTTAAATGACTAAATAAGAATGACCCAACAATCGGTCTTACGTAATCTACCGGACTGGAACACTGCAAAAAACCTTTTTTAGGATGAAATATTTGTTTCGTCTGTCATCTGTTCGATCGAGGGCGAGGGGCTTCCTGGCCTGATTATTGAAAACAACACATTATCAATGAATAATTTGAATAACAATAGGCAGATGAGTGCTGTGAGCTGAGATTATCTTCGTCAAATGAAATACAATTCTTCGCGCTGCTTGCTTGGTTTTTACTTGTTTACTTTTCTCCTTTGTATTTCTCTTTATGCAGTTCAGTTCAATGCTGGACACTGGTGTACGTGGACCTTGGTTTGGCGAATTTACGTGGGGAAACTTGAGTAGGACAATTTAAATAAATAACAAAAAGAAATAAATTACAAAATACAGCACAAAAAGCACAATATACAGACAGACAGATATCAGATCAGATTTATTTCTATCAAGATCTAGACACATCCACATTCACCTATTTATAATCATTTTAGTCGAACACAACACAGCAACGTCGTCCTACAGTCAAGTTAAATGACCAGTTAACAGTTCCTTATCACACATACCATTGCTAATTGCTTTATATCCCTTACCACACTTACCACAAACAAAAGCTACATTAACAAATAGTGTACATTCATTCATGGTAATGAATAAGAATTTTATAATAATCATTGAATCATTATTATTGTTATTCCATGCTTGTGAACATTCAACATTTTTAATCTACTTTCTCCTTTCAGATCTAAATATATATGTATTTGTGTCACATATAAAAGTTCCTTTCCATAACTCCATATGTTACTTTCACCTAAAACTTTCACATGTGAAAGTTTTGTAAGGATTCATTTACATAAAGCAGAGATAAAGGTTTTAGAGAAGAAAGTTTAAAAAAGATACTCAGCGAGAGAGTTTTAAAATGCTTCTTTACGAATTTTTAGGAATACTTTCTATTTGAAATATAAATCTCAGAAATAGGCATATTTAAATAGTGTAAAATGCAATTGCACACGCTACTTTTTTATGTACTGATGATTCATAATATTAGACTGTTAATGTACATAAATTACACAAGGAAAATCTCATCCCTGCAAACCCTTTCCCAATATGCTTATATATTGACAATAATCATTCTTTATTTATTTAAATTTCAGGTGAAATTGAGCCAAATTAAATAAAGAAGCAATGGTGGAACGAATCGATGATAAATATAAGGCAAAGTTTAACCTTTTATCCGCGTGTTGCGAAAAATTGCAGAAGGTATGGTTTCTTTGTTTATGTTGGGACTTTCATTTAAAAATTTCATTTTCATTTTGAGATTTATGCCTTTAAATATTGGAGTTTAGATATAATTGTTGTCGTATATTTTTTACTTTCCCATATTCCCATAATATAGCAGCTAGATTTTTACATTTTGTGTATCTACCATTATATTGTCATAAAAATTTATTATGCTACAATAATGCTTATTAAAATTGTTTAAAAATTGTTTAAGTTTTAATTTTTTAAATTGTATTTATCAATTCAGAACGTATACATTAGTTATTTTGTGATATATTTTAGGAAAATGAAATGATTGCACATAAAATTCTGCAATCAAAACACAATTTACGGAAAGCCCGTAAATTGAGGATGAGACTGCTTCAAAAGTTGGATGAAGTTGGTGATCAGTGGAGACTTGAGTTGGAACAAATAAAGGACAATCCTCCTAATACTAAAATCTCTCCATCAGCATTTAACGAAGATGGTCTAAAAATGGTGACACCGATCCAGAATTCCAACCATACAAAAAATAATAATTCCCAGGGTACTAATAATAAAGCAAGTAAAACTAAATGTACTTCAAATAATCTCCACTCTTCGAAATCAGAATCGAAGTCCAAGACAGTAAGTGATAAGACTAAACCGAAGGGTTTATATCAGGACTCCAACAAGAATATGAATGGTAATCTTTCGTTCTACAGCGGAAAAAGTGAGCAGTTCTAAAATTCACTAACGTAGGAATTCGATGAGGTAGACAAATATCAGACTCAATTAACCATGAACGTATTATGTTAAGGACTTAACGATGTAATAGTAAATTATTGTTTCGTAAACCTAGTGGCAATGTAACTGAATGTAAATGTTAAGTAGGTGGAACGTGGAACTGAATTGAAATAATTGAATAATGAGAAAACTCAATCTACTACTCAACTATTGGTAGGTACTTAATTTTAATTTTCTAGGGATTTTTTGTACAACGAGTTTAGCATATATGATATTATAGTACATAAAATGTAAATGGGACGAAATAGGATTTCCTGTTTTAAGTACGTAGTTTTATGTAGCTTAAGAAAGCTAAAGGTGTATTGGTATCAATGTTTATTCATTTTTATTGTTAAGTCCATTTATTTTAGTTACAATTTAGAGATTATCATGTTTTCATACACTTAAAACGATTTTGTAAGTGCAATAAATTAAAATGTAAAAAAACATTATCTATTGAATTCGTTGCTATTATTAATACTTACAAAAGAATAACATAATCAAAAATGTTCTTCAGTAATATGATTTCATCTAACAAGTTTACCAAGATTCCATGTTTAATTTTAATAATTTCCTCCGTCTTGTCCCCAGATCTGTGGTTCACTTTTCACAAGTGAAACAGTGAAAGCATAGTGAAAACTTATGAGAAGTTATAACTAACTATATAATTAAGATCGTGGAAATAATTTCTTTCATTTAATCAATAAATTACTGTACAAGTTTATTTAATAGTTCCATATTACAGATTATTTTTGACTTGAGTTGTATTGTAATTTGTAACCACAACTTGTATAATTAAATTAGAAAGGCAGGAAATGGCAACATTACTACACAGTGCCTACAATCGTTTACAGAACGATGCACAACATGACAAATTTTCTACACAATGTATTTTAGAACACACTTTGCAATTGTTGCTCATCGGTTCATGTTGTGTGACTTACTTTCCAACCTTCTTTGACTCCGATAATACACATCATAGTTCTTTCACATAGAAGCTGCAATCAGAGTTAGAACTGTTGCCAAACCTAACACAGCATATCCAGTGGCGTAAACTGATTTCATTTGAAATCCCTTTCCCAAGTCCCAAGCCAAGTGACGAATTCCGTTGCTGAGATGAAACATGAATGGAAATGCAAGGGCGCATTTGGTCAGAAAAATTAATCCACCACCAAATTGAGCTGTACTTAATACGTTTAAGTAGTGTGGAAATGAGCCTGGTAATGCTAGCATCGTGATAGCGAATGCAGAAGTATAGGCTGACAGGGCTAACCCAGTTCCCCTGTGGGTAATGGACATCAATGTCGTTATCTGTGGCTTGTAGATTGTCAAATGAGGCGATGTTGGTCGGTTGAGGCGCTTATTTTTCTCCCAAAAGTCTTCCCCTTCCTTCGTTGCGGTGGATCTTACAATTGCTGATGTTGTCAACCTAATATGCACACAAATTGAATATTAAAACCAATGCTTAACATTTACCATGATCAACGCGCAGTATGGCTCAGGAGAAAATAAAAACTGGTACGTGGACGAGAGAAAGTCGTTTTCCCTTTCCCCGCAATAACGCCAAATGCACCTTTTCGCTATAGGGAAAAAATTTACCACACACGGGTTCTTATAAAATGTGATATAAAATAGCATTTATTTAGCATGGTGTACAATGTTCATAAACATAATTCATAAAGAACAAACAAACATAATATGTCTATATCAAATTCAATCAATCTGATAACCTGACACCCTGGGTACACTAAGTAGCTGTATGTGTGGTTTTTTTAAAAATTCTATTCTAATAATGTTTATCAAAATATAACCCATTTTAGGCAAAATAACTTTAACTTACCATTTAGACGATCCAATTCGCAACTGTTGTCCCAAACAAGGGCTGGCTAGCACACCTCGTCGACACAAAATACTGTAAAACGAACAACAATACACAAACAAATGCTTAATTTTGGTAATTATCCCGAAAACCTTAAATTCGAGAATATTGTTTGTCAGAAATAGTCAGAATTGTTAATGCTAAATTATAATATCGGAGATCGGAACTTTCTCCATTCACCATTAACAAGTTCCAAACTCAAAACTCTATAATCCACTACCTTATCCTTACCTATAATACACCTTCATTAGAATAATAACTTAATAATCAAATTTTTAGCGAACAAACAAACACAAAATGATGTCGATTTTAAGTGTTTTAAAAAATAAAATATAGGTATATATTGAATAAATTGAATGAAATAAAAAACTTACGATCCCACAAGCCCCAAACTCATCTTTCAGCTTGTCGTTGGTGTTTTTCTGGTCTAAAATAGGTTCCGGAAGCAATTAAATGCAGGAATTTATCCCTCTTAATCGGTAGGCAGCAACCAGTGAATATTTTTTGAATTTTTGAAACTGAGTCACCAACAAATCATATTTATGAGATAAAAATTTAAAATACGACCCCTTTATATTTAATACTGTGTCAGAGATATTAAAATATCCCGCTTGGATCAAGAGGTCTATCCACACTCGTGACCAATCTATACCAAGTATAATAATTGTCCGCATAATTTCAATCTTATAGTCTAGTCTAGTCAAAGCAGCCGGAGAGTTTCAAGTTTCAATTCAACGGCTTTGAGAGCTAAGACTGATAAGTGAAATTGTCAAGTTTTTTTTATTTTGCCGTCAGTTTTATGTAAACGGCTTAAATTAGCAGTTTGGTCACTGTGTAGACAGTAGACCTCAAGAAAACAGAGATAACCTTTTAAATCTAAGGGCATTTTGTAAAAATGAATGGAAATAGGTTTAGACGCTTTTTTAAAATGGAAACGGCCAAAAGGTAAGACTAGTTAATTTCTGATATTTCTTGCAATGCAACTTTTAGTTTCCTAAAGCGATGTAATTGTTACAAAAACGTTAATTTTAGGTCGGTTGTGTTTGTACAGGTTTATACAAATTAATGCGTATTTTTTCGTAAAGCATTAAAATTGCAATTCAGTGACAAAAAAGAGCATTTTTGGTGAGTAGAAAATAGAAATGTGCAAAAATGCCCCTCTAACTTTCTCCATCATGCATTTACTTTCATCCTGATTTCCAGACCATAATATACCGTCAACCATTGAGGATGTCTGGAAATATAATATGCTACTTTCACCCAAACAAATTTGAAATTATATATTATTATGTTGTTAACTTTGCCTTCATTATAGTTTACTAACTTTGATAGTATTTATGATCTCCTAGTAGTAGTTATGGTCAAGGAAGGCGTAGATTTAAACACAATATTGCAACTTCATTCCTAAAGTTTCCAGGTAAAGATTTGTCTGAAAGAAAGCATGAATAGCTGGGGAGAAAGTCTTTTGATAATAATTTTAAAAAAGTTATTGGATAAATAATGGCTATAAGGTTGGGTATCAAGGGCTATATAGGGGATAATAAGGCTACAAGCAATAATCAGATCCCGATGTCCATAGGAACATAGTCAAGGCATTCTGTAACATTCTGTAACAAAACAGCAATATCTTGATAATCATTGTCATTCTATACCTAACAAGAAAGTATGCATACAAAGTGACAACTATTTTAAGTGAAATTCGGACGTTACAGGTCTTGAAAGACACTGATTGCAAATCACAAGTGTAAGTTGACCGATAGAAAGCTATAAATAATAATGTTAAGACGATAGGCTAGTAGAAGTGAAAGCTAAAACGTACCTTTCATAAACGCGCTTTGTCTTTTAGTATTCTTTCACTATTTTTTTTCCTAAAACAACTTTTGCACATAATATTAGCTAGCTATTCATTCTGCTCGTTCTGAAGGTCCCTGTACCGTTAATTATTTTTTAGCTATACAAATATACACAATGAAATCCTTGCATGCAATGTTAATAAACGAAAAGAGAAAGAATTGCTGATTTAGGCTATGTATTAAAAGTCAACCCCCACGCGTAAAAATTATTACAAAGCAAAAGCAATAATATTTTATGCCTTATGCTGAATTATTTTTATTAATACAATTACAATTTTCTGTCTTAAATATTAGTGGAAAATGGAAGTATTTTGCTAAGAGTAAGAAGGATTAATATTTATTTGTTTTTCTTTTAGGGTACTATCAAAATTCACGGGCTACAAAAGTAAATGTATCGACAAAAATACCAATAACTTCGTGCCAACTGGTCTTTTAGCCTCCTCAGTAAAATGGTCCAGTTGGAAGAAATCGCCCTTTGGCAATACAATACCTTTCCAAAATCCGTATAAATACTTTTCTAAACTCCCAAATTCGCAAAATTCGTCGTCTTTTTATTGGTGTATAACCAGGAGTTTTAGACGTGGTAGATCTGCTAAAGAAATCAAACCAAAAAGTGTCCAGGATCAAATTATCGATAGTCTTCCTCCACTACCTCCCCGCTACTCCATGTCCGATTATTACAATTTGATTCTTAAACCTTTCGCCTTTACTGCCTTCGTAAGTTTTTGTCTTTTTAATTATTGTGACCGTAAATTCTCAACATGCCTCTGATATCATAAATTCGCAACACTATATAAATACATATAAATATATATTCGGATTTTGCGATTGCTAGATTGGAGGCTTTAGTGTTGTTGGATGTACTATTTGGCAATATGAAGATTATCGTAGAAGCGTAGCCCAAGACAGGCGTCTCTCCTTGGGAAATTTTAGAATACCTATACCTGGAACAAATTCACCTCCTCGTACTCAGGTATAGGCCATAACTATTTTGGTCAAAATGATATCCACAATTCATTTATAATTCGACGAAAAACGACTTATTCCTTTTTGTTTAGTCTAGTGAAATTGGTCAAAAATTTAAAGCATGGTGGTCGTCTCTGTCTCCTGGCGAAAGATTATTTTGGCCCATTTGTGCTATGAATACGGCAGTTTATTTAGCATGGCGTGTGCCTGGCTGGGCTCCCCTGATGGTCAAATATTTTAGTTCTACGCCAGTTTCAAGTGGGTTATCTTTGAATTTTGTTTTATTACTTCTCTCTGCGTACAAATTTTTATCATATACCTTTAATATTTGCAGGAGCTATATGTTGGCCAATGTTACTATCTACTTTTAGTCACTACTCGTTTTACCACCTTGCTGCAAATATGTTCGTCTTGCATTCATTTATTCCTGGTAATAATATTTATTTAGGATTTTCTAACTAATTTTACTCTCACTCAAAATTGGGTCGAAAAGTTTGTGCTTGTATTATGATTATAACTATTATACAATACAGCTGCCGCAGCAATCACTGGAAAGGAAAATTTTATGGCTATGTACGTAACATCGGGTGTTGTTGCTTCTTTCGTTTCACATCTTCATAAACTCTTTATGGGCAGTAATATTCCATCATTGGGGGCTGTAAGTATCCTGAAATATTTATTATTCTATTAATATTATATCATAATTATGTTATATTATTATGGTAAACAGCAAATGCCACGATTCATTTTGTTATGGAACGGACGCTCAAACACAACTATTGTACTAGTACTTTCGCACATTCTTGTACATGTAGTGTGTTGTGTTCATGTTTTATTATGCAATTCTGTTTGAGCTGTAGTCTGATATTTGTGTCCCTTTCTCCAAAGTTAACGCATTACGTATTATAATGTTAAATTAAAATTTTTAAAAGAAAACTAGCATGATATGGTTATAATATTATCACCTTTTCTTATTAATTTTGTATGGTATAGTTTGTTCCAATAGAGAATTGTTTTTTTACTTTGGTGAAAGTTTTATGCAGTATTGCTGCGTCAAAAGAGAAAGCGTTAGATATATCATTTAATTTTAAAATCCTAAAAGTAAAATCCTAAACGTACTATTTATTTATAATTTTAGTCTGGAGCCATAATGGGTATTTTGGGAATGGTATGCACAAGAATGCCAGATATCCAATTAGGCATAATTTTTCTTCCTGGTGTGCAGTTCAGTGCAGATACGGTAAGGTCTTCATATATACATGTGTTTTTAATAATAGTGAGCTTAAACAACTGGAATTTAATGCAAAGTGTTTTATTTTAATTTTATTTATAAATTTAAAGTGACATAATTTATAAATTTAAGGTAAATTGATGCGTAACTTGAAAGTAATATTTTGTATATTATGCTGTATACAGGCTCTAAAATGCATCCTTGCTATCGACATTGCCGGAATAATAGCTGGTTGGCAGTTTATGGACCATGCTGCGCATTTAGGGGGATGTGTATTTGGAATGTAAGTCATACAGTTTTAATTACTACATGCATAACTAGTATACAATCAAGATCATCTAATTGAAATGTTTACATAATTGAAATATTTTTCAGAGCATTCAGTTACTTTGGTGCTCGTCCTTTAGGAACAATCAGAGACAATGTAATGACATTTTGGCATAATCTTAGGACAAATGGTATAAGTGATCGATGAGAATATTCTAAACATCTATCTTTTTACTGCTACGTAAACATGGAACTTGTCAAATAAATAGCATACATAATATACAATACCTCCTACGAACCTGCATACGGATAATTAATTTTGTAACAAAGTCTCCCAAAATATGTGACCATAAATAGCCCTGAAATGCGGAGAAAAATTATCAGTAAATATTAATTAAAATCCGACTTGAAAACTAAGAATTAATGAACGTTTATTTAACAATGGAAAAAGATTTACATTTTTTTTCACACCAATACACAAACATGTCATCGAACATCGGAAAGAAGACTATTTATATGCAATACTGCACCCTAACTACATTAATAGGAAAATGTATTTTCTGACATTCTCTTATAATGCTAGGGATTAGTCACGCAACGTTATTTCCTTTTTTAAGCATTACATTAAGTATACGTTTCAATCAGCAAGTATAAATTACCATTTTAACAGCAATATTCATTCGAAATGAAAATTATTTCATGTTATATATAAGTAGCGTTTAGCAATAGTGCTTAAAGCTAGCCAAAAAAATTAATACATCGACATTGATTTAAATATCTGTGTTTCTAATAACGGGATGTTATAAACCATGAAATCCCCTACATGCTAATATGGCAGGATAGAATAGAGGTCACTATAATAAACTCTTGAACAATATTTTGTGAAATGGAAACAGGTTCCTTCAAATAGAATTGATGTAAGATTATCGAATTTTAAAGTAAGGATTTTTCTTTCATTATTTTGTCAAACCCAATCGGTGGAGGATACGAAAATCCATCAAAAATAACATCCAACACAGCTCCTTCGTGAACTATTAAGTAAAGTCATTAATATAGTGAAGTGTACAGTGTAGCAGTAATTTTCAATAGTATTCTACATTCTACATTATGGGATAGTTTTCAAAAATATATTTAATTCGTTTATTTGTTTTAAAATAATTACCGTAAAGAGCCGGAAAAACAGTTCCTCTGACATTACTGAATGCAATGGATCCTTTTACTCCGTTTATATAAAAGTTCAGTTCAATGTGATCATAGCTGACACCCTACACAGACAGAAAAAGTATATTAGTTCGAAATTAAATATACACAGGTAATTTTACTTACTGATAAACAAAAGAAGAACAAAAGTCTTACAATAATATCCCCTTCTTGAGGTACGTGTTCTAATTTCCCAATGGTTAGTCCATTGTAATAAAGGTCACCTGTGTGTTGTAAAATCCAAGAGTCGGGGTCGTTACCCAAAGGTCCTGAATCCAAAGGGGAATTTCTAGTTGCTAAACCAATGCCCCATTTTCCATCTTGTTGAAATTTTACTTCAAAGTAACTCTTGGTCTGCAAAAAAGTAATAATTAACTTATTAAAATTATAAAACTAAGTACCTATGAATTAATTTTAAAACTTTATTTTTATTAACTTGCAACAATGGAGCGGATCCTAGGGCACCCCCAGAACCACAAACTCGTAATCCATTTTTCACAACTACAACTTCATGGCCAATGTAGCCACTGTCAAGAGCGATGTCAGACTGCTTCTTTGAATTATCTGAAGAGGTTCCAACGTGATTATCGCCACTAACAGTTAGATTAGTGCCTCCTCCTATCCCGACAACACTGTCAAATAAAAGTTTAGCCGTACGCGAACAACACCACGACATTTTGGTGCAGCGCCCTTTTTCCCACTTAGAAATCCAACAATAGTACTACAATGTCTATTTAAATTAACTATTCAAACATTTGTCGTAACAACTTGATATTATAATTCAATGCTTGACAATTTACAACTACAACTAATTGAAAGTACTACTACGCTGAGTTATTTTATATAACTTTACATGGAATTTCAATCTATAACTTGTTCACTTGAAACTGTTCACTGTACAAATAAAAGTTCAAACGTATTTTGATTCGTCTAGTTCTGCGAATCCCATTCTGTATTTTCCTCGCATATGGTAAGGTAGTGGAACAAGAGCGGTGCAAGGGATCTGCCCAGGAATTTCACACATACAATGACGAGGGCAACCGTATCCAAAATGAGCCGGATTTTGCTTGACTGCTGATTCTTTAGTTTCCTCTTTCAATTCTAAAAATTAAAATTATGACAATTACCTATGCGTGTTTTTATAATTTATGATATTTATAAGCAAAAATGCATACCTTCTTGGGTTTTGCACAAGGTATCGACGATTCGCTTATGAATTTCGTCTTTTGATTGCCGATCAACATCCATTAACATATCTTTACCATTGTCAAAGAAGATTCTCATGAAAGGTGTAGGTGTTAAGTTTCTGAAACTGATAACTTGAACGTCGGGATTGTGGTATTGAAGTTGAGCGGAATGCCAATACACAAATTCGACAGTCCCTTGATGATTCTGTAACTTTGGGTTGTAGTGAAGCGCAAAAATCCGTATGAATGGTTTCAAGAATAAGTTTGAGTCCTTTAAGTGTTCATACGTTCTTCTTATTGGATGCAATCCTTTCATAAACGGCATTTTCCAAAGTTATGTTGATAATTGGATTCCAATAGCAGTGAAGGATTTTTAATTCTGAATAGACTGTTCATAAAACTCACTTTCCCAATAGGCTCGTACAGCAACCAAATTTGGAAACGATGACCAACTAGAGGAAAATTGAAATCGGAGAAATCCATGTAGCACAACCGAACACACCAAGGTTATTACAAACAGAACATAGTCACGCACACACACACGTTAAGTGTTACTACATGTCAACTCGGTCTTGTCACAGCAAAATGTCAACAGCTGCACAAAAAAGAGCCACAAATCAGATATATATTATCCTGAATTTTGATTAATGAGTTTCTTTAGTTTGAATTAAAGGCATGCAGAGCTAGTAGGAGTAACATATAAAGGCAAAGGTGTGGTAGAGGATAGATTAATTACAATTCTTTTACTTTTTCATTAAGTAATACATGCGGAAAGATGACTAATTAGTTATAGAATTAATGAATGTCATCTAAAAGGTAAGGTAAAAAAAATCAAGTAAATTATTAGATCATTGCCAGCATGCATATTCAAATACAAAAATCGTCATCTGTGACCTGGCTATGATTATTATGAGTTATGTTGTGGTGACTATACCAAAGAATGCCAAATTGTCAACTGAAATTTTTCTGGGGATACTTTTTTCTGTCAATTTTCGATCAGTAAAGAAACAGTCGGATACGACACGGGGATTCCAATATCTCCGGACATGGGCATGGAAAAAATCTCATTCATTACTATTACACATCAAATACAAGTTCTCGAAAAACTAAGTGCGGAGTGCACTAGTGCAGTGAAATACAATACAAAAAATGACTGGGTCACGGGTGACGGGGCTTTAGCTATATCATAAAAATACATCCTTTAATAAGTAAAGGGTCTGGTCCGATAAAGGTCAAAGGTGAGACACTTATTTTTGCTTGGGATGTAATGTGATCATTTATAAACATAGTTGGGCATCTGGAGATTGGTAGTGAAAAATTCCAGTTGCCTCATTCAGAGTTCTATATTTTCTATTTTATGTTCTCCTAGCTTACTTTGAAAAATTAAAAAATTAACAGGGAAAGACGTAAAATGATATTGCAAATATGGTACCTTTGCAGAATCCAGTCCAGAGGCGCAGATCAGGCAATAATCCAGAGAGACCTGGAAGGAAGAGAGTGAAAAATTAAAAAGTCCTCTTTCCTTTATGATGATCTTCCTTTTCCTTCTGCTGCTGTTTGCAGATGGACAGAAATTCAGACGGCTGCGCTTTTTCTCTGCTAAAACGTCACAGATCTCAGTCAAAGGAAACCGTTGTTGTGTTGCGCTATATCTCCTCATTCTGCTTTCGCATTGTAGCGTATTGCTTCTTTTTTACCATAATTTTTGCCACTCTGTCACTTGCTAGTGGAGTGGAGAAAGTCATGAAAGTGTGGATTCCCAATCGATTGACATGCATTGACAATATTGACATAAATATGGCATTGGGATCATAATATAATAGCTGGAATGAGCTGTGAAATGAACTGCATAATATGCAATACATATGTGGCTGTTTGTTGGTATTTAAATCGGTTTAATTTTATTATTGCATCTAACAATTTTTAAGTACATTTAAATGAGCTGTAGTATTTAATACTAACAAATATCCTTTGGAATAACTCAAATTTTCTCTTCAATTAATTATTGCCTTGCTATGTGATTTACCTACCATTATTATGCTGTAATAAAAATATCATTATGAATGTGATAATAATATTATTATTATCACATTCATGAAATGATGTAGAAACCTCATTTGCCTTACAATCAAAATGTCATTGATTAGCATAACATTCATAGAAATAGTGAATGTAGAATGTTAGGTAGGTAATATGCAATGTACAATTGCATGCATGCATGTATGTGTAAATGTGTATTGTATTTGGATGTGTACTGTTGCGAAATAAATACATCGAGTTCAATGAAATTATTTCGAAGAACTTTTTCCATTACTTACAATGATCGTAAGATTAGTATGAATTTTTGGCATTTTTAGCATAAAATTTGTAGATTTAATAATGTTCTTCAAGACATGATTTAAGAATATTACGGGTTTATTCATGTAATATTTATACTTGTCTTATAAATAACATATTATCTTTTAGCGTAGCACATTATTAGAGTTAGTTATCAATCTTTAAATTAAAATTTTAATAGTTAGGTATTGTTTTGTACAACTTGTACATTATATTTATCCAATATATTGCGCACAGTGCGTCGTTCACAAGAACACAAGTACATATTATAATGTAGTGTAACAATTGTAAAACATAGAATTGAATTAATTATTACTTACTGCACACTTACGTTAACAATAACTTATATAACAGCGAACAAATGGGCAAAGGGTTTTATATAGTAGATATAAATAGTAACTTATTCTCTAGAGGTAAACTAATAAATACTTAAAACAGCATAACTAGGGTTTAGTAAATGTATCAAAGGTAGTATAGAATGAATTAAAACAATTAGAGGTACATACTTATCAGTGTTTTATGTATTTAATTCAAACCTGTTGTGATTGACTATTCTGTTGTATCTCCGTTCTTATTTATATTCATCATAATGTGAAATAAGGCTGAAGCTTAATACTTTTTCCTTTCATTTCTTTAAATGAAACTCTTAACTCAATTTAAGGTTTATTAAAACACACAAATACTTATTAAAGGCTACACTTGAACTTATTAAATCACTTACATACTTGTTATTCCTGTATTATTATACATAGTGCATCTTAGTGTACTATTACACAACTCGCTGTAATAATATAGTAGTACGGTATTTATAGCCACACTGACATTTCTGTCTTATTATTGTGCACCTCTTTCTCATCATTGTAATAATAGAGAATCACTTATATTCGCCTATCACCTATACGTTTCATTGTAACTATTAAAATTTATAAACATTTTAAATGCAATATTTCCATTTCAATGGGTCCATTTCATACGCTGATCTAATAGCATATGGCAAGATACTAAAGAAATGCTCAGAAAGCATTTCTTCATTATTATATACCTACAATATATTCAGTATATATAGATTATCTTAATTATATCATAATTTCTGTATCTGTGTGTAGTGCAGGTATGTGTCTCTTTGTAATAAATGTAAGAGAGGTAGTAAGTAATAAGTATTCATTTTTCTCGCATTATTCCACTGACTTTTGTGCTCATTCATTTTCATTGCGAATCTAAGACACTGAACTAAAGTATTTAGTCACTTATTAATGTGTACTTTCTTCATGTTGCTAAATGCTATGCGTTTTGTGCTAGGTACCTTCCATAATTATTAACATGGTTTTGTAAAGGCCTTACAAATGTTATGCAATAGAATCTGCTTTTCCTTATACCATAATATTATAGTATCTAATTTACTTGCTTTTTTCTGTTCCCTTGAATATATTATACCGCTTAATGCGTAACGAATTGAAATTAAGGCAGAGGCAAATTGTACCAAATTTTAATGAACTCAATTATTTCAAATACTAACACCTCATTATATCTACTCAATTTCAAAAGTTGTTATTTAAAACCATTGGAATGCCCTTTCATTGCATAAATTGGAACACTCAAAGAGCAGCGTATAATAGTAACTTCTGTATATATCCGTAAATTAAAAAACAGCTTCGCTTGGTAGCCATAAGGAGCTTTAGTCTGCTTAACTATAGCTTCAAGTTTTCATGCAAACCAGATAAAGAACAATTATATTCATTTCATATCAGTGACAATGCATAACATTTTAAGCGTAACAGTTTGCCGAGTCTTATTATTAATTACTCCGCGCTATAGAATTCTTTAACAACCATCATATCAACCTATGAGGAGAATGATCAACTAAAAATAGTTATGTAAATTACATACACGATCAACTTTTAAAATAGTCTACAAATCATGACAGGAAGGAAAAAGATTGTAAACCGATTCTGGATCAATTATTTTGTAAAATGTAAACCAATTAAAATGTGAACTATTTTCGTACAATAGAAGACTTAAATAATCATTAGGTATTAACCAGCCCAATTAAAGGATTCAGGGCTTTGCAGTCATTTTGTACACGTCTGCGTTACAATTTGCAATAGTTCATTTTCAATATAAAATATTTGCAGGACAAGTCTTACACACTTACATTAGGAAGCTCTCAATTATGCGGGTCTAGCAAAAGAAAACGTGTGCTTTAACATACCAAAATTAGAAACAATTGTGAACTTTTCCAATTTCAAATCATTCTACACAAACCGACGTAGTGTGATGGTGGTGCACTTTTGAAAAACTCAACTAGATTCAAAGAAAAGATTTTCTAGGAATATGCTAACAAGTTATGAGGACAAACATATAACACGAGTAACATTAATTTAGTCAGATGCTAATAAAGAATATCATTTGTGAACATTCGACCAGGGTTTGAAAATATCCCACAGGACAGTATTTCAATTGCATAAACAATAGCTATAAAGATCATTTAAGGTATTAATTATATACGGTTATTATTATACTTATAAATAGTCAGCATGCATTATTACAAATTATAACTTAAAACAAAGTTACATACAAATTACAACCACTGTTGTGAGTCAGAATTACAACAATTACAAACATCACAAGTACTGGTAATCATTATTATCATTATTCTGCTTTCTACTTCAAACTTGTGCTCAATGTAGGTACATGTAAAAATTTACTATGCTTACATAGGTCGCATGAGTAACTCAATTAGGCATAATAGGTAATCCATCAAATACAATTAGAATTTAAAAAACTACTCTTATTATAGCAGTTAGTGTATAAAATGTTTATTTGTAAGACAAAATGACAACATAGTAGTATTGCATATCCACGTCCACATAATATCTGTATTATTATAACCGTTATTGCAAATTCAACACTTAAGTTTTATACTTACTTAACAACTTATTGATTCGTAATCTTTGTCGATGGATAATGTACTAAACATTCGTGGTAAAAAGTTCCTTCGATTATGCTAAAATTCCTGAAAAGTTTGCAACACCAATGCATATATAATTATGTACAGGACACTTAAATAGTTGTTTCTATTTCCTAGTTCATATTAGCTTTGGCAGTAATAGCTTACGTAACTCCATATTTAGTACTTGTGCAAAGGAATATTTATTAGTATGTTGATCCTAACCTTTAATGAACTCAATCTCATCGTTTTGTTCGTCAAGTTATGATACTTTACTGCTAGTACATATATTATTGAGTAAGTACCTATAGATAGACATATTATATATAGATTGTAATTCTTTTGCTTGCAGTACATTTCCTGTTTGTAGCTAAATAGTTCACACTATCAAGAAGATTTTTATTGCGGAAGGTGATTGGTAAATGAAATGTATTATATAACCATCGCATCAGTAACAACTAACAATAAGCACATTACAATTTCCTTAACTCTTTACTGTCTTTCTCTCAAAATTTTTACATAAATCACTTTTATAACTTTGCTTGCTTTATTTGCATTATTATGTTCTAATGTTTTGCCATATTATACGTATAATATACGCAATATCTTCTTTTACTTTATCTATCGATTTTGGCTGAAACGGCAGGTAGGACACACGGTGACATTATTTAATAGATTTTATTATACAACCAAGCTGGTACTTATTCCGTTTCTCCTTTCAAGCGTAGTCTAGCAAAATCTTCAAAAATAATATCATCATCTCTGCAAATAAATGTGATACATTCAACATTAGAGAGTCCATTAAACAATCATCCACAAATTATCCTTTGTGCATACAAAACTATAAACTTACGTATCAAGTTGAATGAGATTTTCTACAGGAGCTTCTTCACCCTCTAAATGGTTTGGTGATGGAGACTTTGCCATAAGTGCTAATTCATCGTCCTCTGGTTTTGGATGCATTAACACGAACGGCAATTCCGCAGATAAATCCCTACTTCAACAAATATAGTTATGTAATGCACACAAATATTATAGGCATTACTAATTAATTCCTTAGACAAACTCAAAATAACGTATAACAATGAAAATTCGCTTACCCTCCCAATGGCCCAAGACATAATTTAACTTTCACTTTGTACTGCACTATAATCCCCAAATTTTCTTTTGTTGCTGGATCCGTTATTCTGAAAAAAATGACAGCCACATTAGAATTAATCGTGTACATTTATACCAATTTAATACTCTGACAAACACTTACATTGTTGAAGAAGCTAAGTTGGTATCTTCATGTTTTAACTGGCCATCCAGAGCCAGTCCCCTCTTTTCTTTGTTATTGGCAAGCAGTGGTGTTAACATATATACTTTTGAAAGAGTAAACCCTGGACTTACTGGACATCCTTCCCTGTGTAAAAGAACGTCACGATTCATTTCATTAATCTCTTATAGCATGATAATGACAATGAAGCATTTGGACCATAACTATCAAAGGCAGAAAAGTACAACTTAGGAATTAAAGTCTTAGTTCATATTTCATATACTTCTTTGGACCTAATAACTCCTGTGACGAAAAACAAATATAAAATATTATTACTATTCTCTGCTTATCTGTATTTTTCACAATAATAGGCTTGTATAATATTCCTACGCATATCCACCATTAAACCACATTGTCTACAATAATGTACCAATTTTAAGTGACATAATCTTGGCAGAATACATTTAATATCCTGTCATCTATCAATGTTATTACTTTGGATTTTCAATTTTAATGTACTACATAAAGAGCGAATGGTCCAATAAGACTGGTAATCTGTGTATATAAGTAGAGTAATTAATCTTACTTGTGTCCTATATGCCAAATCTACCATAATCATAAAATCAATAAAGACATACAAAAACATAGTGCAGATAGAGAAAATAAAAGTCAGCTCCCAGGATGAGGCAGGGGAGTCTGCTTTGTGTATAATTTATTTTCTAGTCGTGCATGAATCACAAGAGAAAAAATTAATTTGGCTGGACAGAAGACTCAGAACAGACCGGGCAGACTAAGTAGTATGGTATACCTATATTTTATAGCGTAGTACTACGATTGTATATAGTATTTGTGTTATTTCAACTGAGATGATCATTGCATTAGACTCGTGGGTAATTTAACACTACACCACTGTGCATTGAATTCGCAAATGTAAAAAGAGGAGCACGCATAGGGCATGTAATCGCCCACTAAAGATTACAGAGTGCTGTGAGTAAAACTAGAGACAAAGAAATAAAAGTGCAGTCAAAGCCTTGACTTAAGTCGATTGATATGAATGAAAATAAATCTGTGTCTACTCTAGCGCGTTCGCTCTACTGTTTCTGTCTCAGTGATGATAACATCATATCTAGTAGATGTACCAGCACTTTAATCCTATCTTCCTATTAATCATTCTATATACACCTACTATCTGTACACTGTATAAAAACTATACCTACCACATATCTCTATTATAAAATTACTACATCTATATGCATCATTACACATTTCATCATTCCCTCTAGACGTATTCTGACTTTGATAGGAGTTAATGTCTATGTAGTCTTTTCCGCCAAACTTCTCATCTCCTACACCCCGGCTGGTGCTAACGTTAACTTTCACAGCATAGATAAGGCAGGCAAAAGAAGATCAAATCAACTACAAGATGGGACTCTTTAGTTGGAGTCGATTCGTGGAAAAGATGAAAGGATGTGGAATTGGTATTTTTAGAGAGAATAACTTACTCAGTCTCGATTTCTGCAACGGTACACTTGTACTGGGCTGTGGAAAACAGACAGATGTCTGCGAATTGGCGTACTGACACTTTGATTTTCTTTACAGTTCGATTGGAATTATTGGCTATGTGAACATTGACAGCAATCGACTCTCCGTGGTGATACAATTCTTTATCCAGGGATGCTTCCAGATGCAATTTATTTGGCGACATCATAAACTCTTTGGAGACTTCCACCGAGGGCTGTTCTCCTTGCTTCCCAGGGGCATACATTATTTTCCTTATGGCCAGTCGCACCGAGTTCCTATACACAATCACAATAAACTCAATTACACACTCACCATCTATCCATATAGTCATCACTGAAAGTCATATTATACATACTACTCATCATCACTACTGTTACATCCTACGACACTGTAGCTTTTGTGTACTCTGTGCCTTTGTGCTAGAGAAATAACAGGAAAATCTAGTACAGCGAACAGTAATCACGATTCCTCTCTTCTCACTCTAGAGACTTGTGGCCTGTCAGATCACAAGTGTATTTAGCAGACAAGTCTAATGCTGCGTCAATTTAACTTAACCTGTCTGTTCACAAAATCAGTCTCTTTCTTTATACATCCAAAAGTGTAATATCAAATATTACGTAGTTAATGTAGCTATAAGTCTCGAAATAAGACTTGATATTGGTAGAATTCATACTTTCTGGGGCTTACTACTATATGGGCCCACCCAAGTCTGAAGTTTATGTGTTCTCCATGCAATAACTTTTCGTTTGAACAACAAACACAACTTTAGACTATAATATTATCCAGGTACACCCATTCGCCATCCATAAATGACGTAAAACATGAGATTTCCATCAGAAAGATAAACTCAACTAAATATTTAGTCTTTCAGACCGAACGATCAATTTAATACGCATAAGCTCTTAGTACTGCCATAACGTTATAAATTGGACCTGGCGGCTACAAATGTAGTCGTTTGGTCCGACAACCCAACAATATGGAAACCTAACTGATGATGCCCTAAATACAAACATGTACCACCAACATCAATTTACATTTTATTCATTTTCATTTTTCTATCTTGCCAGATATCAAGAAAGTTGGCGACGATAATAAATTCATCCAAGTCAAATTCGCATTGATAACAAGACGTAGTATTGAGTTTTGTCATACAAGATGTCAACTGACTTTCATTCGCACAACTTTCTTCATATTTTCTTCGCTGCAATAACTTTCCCTCTTTACCGTATGCCATAGGTTAGATAAACATATTATCCATGACCAAAGTCTTTTTGAAGTGTTTTATTTCACATTTTTTCAGTTTATATAAGATGTGTTAAAACTTCAACTCGATCGGATCGAATTTATTTATCCCGTAGTATATCGGATGTAGGATGAAATGATATAATGTACTATACAGGATACTAAAATATCTCTAGAATACTAATGTTCAAAATGCATCAGCTATAAGACTAGATAAATAACTAAAGGGATTTTCGAAGTTCAAAAACCTACATTCAGAGCAAACCACACTATAGCTTCAGGTTTTGAAAATATACCACACTCATTCACTCTTTTGATCTTCGTGTAAAATATACTGTGCGTGGTTACTACTTATGTATGTTTCGTAAATATTGTGTTGTTGAATACCTACAGGGTATTCTGGGTATACGTTCAAGTTTCCAAATACTGAAAATTTGGACATATATTGTATCCCAACTTCCGTTGCCTTTTAATTTAAATAGTGCATTACGTTTTCGGGAATCGCTTTTTGGCTTTTAGTGATCAGACTTTTTGATTTATTATATTTTGTATAGTTCTTGGTATACTTAGTACTTGTTCTAAAAATCATTCAAACAGAAAACACGTTATTGAGTAGTTTGCCAAACAGCCCTTTGGATAATGGAAAATTCCTATGGTTCATCTTGGCCCCACAATATTAAAGCACATAACCATATACCATCATATTGCGTAGCATGAAATATGGAATTGAAAACAATTAATATATATAAACTATAACTATAAGGTTATTGCTTATATATATTGAAAACTAGGTCAGTTTGCTATGGTACATGTAAGTAAATATGTACTATAGTCTACGTAATAATAATCGCTATATACTTTCTTGAAAAAGGCTCCACAGTATGTATTCTAACGAGGTTTTGATAATTAATGCCTGCAGATACCAGGTAGATATTGATATCCCTAATTCCAGTTCACTTTGTATACTTTAGCATAACTTTTAGAATTCAACCGTAGCCTATTTGCTGACGAAAGCTTTTTGTCATCCCATACATATACATTACATCCTACAAGACATTTTTTAAGTATTATTCTTATGAAATACGATACAAAATTCTCTTCATATTGTTTGTGTATCTTTGCTACGTTACATCATGTGTGAATAACAAAGTACCTTGTTCATGGAGATACCTTATAGGTCCTACAGTCTGTATTGTATAATAATTAGGTTGTTTCATGCTCAAAATCGACAGTTTTTTGGCACCACTTCAGAATAGATAGCTCTGAGTATGTCCAGAAAATTGATACTTTCGAGCTTGCGACAACCTGTACTATCTGTGTCTATAATCATCTATTAACATTTCAGTAGGCAAAATTGTTGTTGAAGATAAAGATCCGATGAAACTCGTGCGTGTTGTTTACTACTTGAGTAACGTGCGAAGTAGGGAATAATAAAACAAACCACATCATAATTTCAGCTGTTTCTGTAACAGAGGCAGACAGAAGACAGACAAATGAATTTTCTTAACCCTTACTCATCTTATCATGATATTAATCTATGCAAATTCTATTCAACTATAACTAAATCAAGTGTCATGGGCCATTGTTATTTGAGATTTATGACTATAAGTCTTAGATTGCTACAACGGGAAATATAATCGCATTACCTGTAACTCAAATAGACAATTCAAAGACACGTAACTGACTTGGATGGTCAGTGAATTGGCTACATACGACATGTAGGTATACCTATAACGAAATGTTCTCCTTCGCCACCGCAGGTCCGAGCCGTAGTCTTGTAAAAGGGAAATGGACTTGGCAAAGGATATTACAGATAACTGGCAATGTAGTTTTGTGCTAAATTATCTATGGCCGCACGTTTGTCTTTTAGAACTCATAAATAAGTCATGTTTCATGAAAACACACTACACGATATTTATGCAAGTATTCACGCTGAAATGATATCTTGAATAAACAAACATTTTGGTATTCAGGAACGTACTTTTCAATAATGCAGTCCATATTGTTGATCTCAAGTTGCTGCACTACTAGCCTTTGAGTTTTCTCAAGCTCGTTAGTTCAGCAAGCTCAAACTCTAGCATTATTTTTTGTTTGCTTTCCAAGTGTCTGACATATGTATGTAGGAACACAATTGCGCAAACATTCACTCCGGATCGCGTCCATCATGTCTGTCTACTTGCAGAGGAGATAGAGGAGGGAATGTCAAAGGGAATGTGAAACTGGCGAGGGACAAAATTTATTAATATTTATTGCCATCTTTATTTCCATCACATCATCATCCCTAGCAAATAGCAGGGAAAGTAGGATGAAAGCAAAGTTTACAAACGTTTCTCTCCGAGTCGTTACTATAAATATATACTGTAAATACAGTAGAGCTAGAGTGTTCGAATCCCTAGGAACTAAGTCTAGAAAGAAAAGAAGTATATCCCGAACGATGTGTGAGCGCAATAGTCATAAAATAAAGGAAAGCATTTGAGTTTTTAGTTCTGTCTCGTAGGTTTGGTTTGATATTGGAGAGTTTTACCTTTTATGAGGTTTGTCATCGGCTGTGTCTGCAACATATGCTTTCATCTCATAGTCGACACCACAAGGCTTCCCTGTATCGCCAGGAGCGGGCTGTAAAGTCACTGAGGCAGGACAGTGTGGAGGTAACTCGAAGAAGAATGGAAATGCATTTGATCCCAGTTTTTTCAATAATCTCTCCTGTATAATAGAATACAAGTAAATCCAAAAATCCATCCATAAATCTTACTGCTTACAACTTTAGCCTACTTTCCGTACTACTAGTCAATCGAAAGCCCTACTAACTAACAATGAGAATTCTTGTTGTAATCGTAATTACATTTTCCCTTAGTCCTATAATACATATGTATGTATTTTTTTCGTTTCTGTCTTCCCCAGAGCTGTCCAGATACTTACATATACTCCAGAGAGGGTATCTAGACATCCACATACTAAATTGTTGGCCCTATTTTCATTGTTTGTCTTGATTCTTTTCCGTTCCAACTTGTGTTGTGTGCCACACAGGGAATGAAATTCTCTCAGTCAGGTTAGTGTTCCCTAAAACTTCATTCTATTTTCTAGTCTTTTTCATCGCGGAACTGCAAGCTGCCTACTGTGTACTATACGTACCTAGAGTTACAGACAACTAGACAAATACACCTTGTGTACACTAACTCGTCTGGCACGAAGCAATTTATACGTATTCCCTACACTCTCCTTAATCTGCCAACAATATATTAGTGCTACTTTCATCTTAGCCATATTTATTACGCACTTACTTATGTAAGGCAGTTGAAAGACTATTTTTAATCTTAAAATGTAATCTGGAATATTTCCATTCATTCCACAAAGAGATTCTTTAGTTTTCTTTCCCTTGTCTCACAAAGAGAGAACAGCTTTCATTTCCAATCTGAAGTGCACTGCACACTATTACTATCTAAATTCACTTTAATGCGTTATTATTATGTACAATAGTAATAGAACATAATGGAAAACTCTGCTACTTAGACGCTAGAGATACTTACTTTGAATCAAATGAAAATTTAAGACCCACATAAAGCCAGTCGGGCTTCACTTATGTACAATGGCATACAAGACTACAACAGTAAAGAAGAAGAGCACTGACGTATGTACTTTAAGTATGTCTGTACACTTATGACTGTTATAAACAGCCTCCACTACAATACAGATAGCTACGAAATGATAAAAGACATTTTATTTTATGGCAGGTCAGAAAACTCCAGTATCCTGTTTTAGCGTTGGCTTTTCTCTTCCCAATGCCTCAAAATGCCTTCAAAGGGAGTCTCTGCCAGTCCCAACAAGACTGATTACATTGTTTATTGTAACGATTATTATTATTACAGCTACGGTAGGAGGATTATTTCTAAAAACCTTTTCTGTTGCTCCATATTCTACTTTACTGTCTTCTAAACATTCTACTGACTACTTCAATACCTAACTAAAGCTGGAACATATGACAGGATAATTTCTATAATTCCCTCATGCTATTTTATTACATATCCACTATCATTATCATGAATCATATACATTAGTATGTATAGGCTAGATTGAAGATTTATATACTCACTTGTAGTCTGGTGAGAGTTTTATTCTGGGAAGCTTCAGGCACCGGGAAGATTTGCTCGGATGCAAGATATAGATCTTTTCGAAATGTCAATCCAAGAACGTCCAGGTCTTCTCTTCCATACCGAAAAGCAGCAAGGACATGGCCAAATACTTTCCGTTCTTTCACATACTCCGGATCTATCAGCACTACTCCATCTGTAACAAACAAAAAATGGGGCAATTCAGAATTAATCTGTCACCATGCACTTCAATTCCAATTCTCGTCTTCTGTAGTCTAGTCCTAACCTATTTTTGCATTCAGGATGACCAAGGCACAAAGACATCAAGCCAATCTAAAAAGTAGCTTCTGTTACGAGAGTTTCTTGTTTATCAAGCACTACAACCAACTGCCTTTTTAGCAGCACAAAAATATCCATCGCGCCAAATTGCTTAGCGAATTGTATTGTCCTCGTTTACTTATAGCCTACTATTTTTATTTCTACTTATTGTATCTCATTCCATCTGGACAGAGGTCATTTAATACAGAATTGCACTCTATTTCTCTAATACACTACAATATGCTACCCGAACAAGAATCAATGAATCAACTACTTATACAATTACATATAGACAAAACTTCGTGGTTATTCTATCTAGACTACCCGCCGTATCCCTATGCATTACATTTATCACGGTGTATGTATGTAAATACCATCATGCTATATAAGGGACCATATGTCCTAAACTATTGGCTAAATGAATTGGAATCCTCATATTGGTCAACACATTATTCGGCTGTTATCTATCGCTTATTTTAGTTATTTCGATTTTTAGACTCGATTTTCTTATCACTAGGTTAAAACAGCAAATTGCTTATTTACATGATCTTCCACTTTCATTTGCAACATAAAATAGAGTATAGTCGTAGACATCATTACTCTTTGATGCTAAAATCGTCAATTTCTTAATAATAACGACCTAAGCCTAATGAGTTTTGGCAGAATGAGCCAACTTGTGCCGGAGAGGAAAGTGTGGCGTACCTTTAACCTTTTGTTTCACAAATTTCTGACAGCCAATTAAAATTCATATTACAAGCTTGTCAATTTCATTTATGACTCCAAATATTACTTCGTTGCCTTCAATAAAACGATTTTGATCAAGAGAATCGTTTGACAACAGCCTCCTTTGATAAGATCTTTTGATAGTGACACAAAAGTTCAATAATGAAGCTTTTTCGTAATCTATTATCGGTATACACGTTGGTCATAGTAATAATATTGTTATGAATTTTGTTGTTAACTTTTGGTAAGTAATTGTATGCTCAACAGAGGAATGTAAATAGTAGACAGTGTAAGCTGCATCAATGAAAAGATAATATTGAGGGATAACATAGTACAAACAAAAATTGTCAAGATGCTGGAACCGGACAGATGCATATTGCAAACACATAATTGACAATTGTACATGCAACATTTAGTAAAGTTCGTTAGCGTGTAGGATGTAGTAATTATAGGGGAAACAGTCTGCATGTTCTACAGTTTACCAAAACAAAATAATTGATTGTTTACGTTCACATGATCCAGTTTGACATAATTATATCCACGAAGAACATGACATTAAATAAAATGTTATATTATGCTATCAGTATTCTTTACCCCTATCCTCACTTCCCTTTGTTCATAAAGATACATTTTCAGCATTTACAATACCCATTAATTTGAACAGAAAGAAAGTTTAGTGGGAACATTAATAGAGGGGACGCACTAAAAGTGTAAATGAATGAAAATAGTTCTTCTGTACGACGATTTGCATAAATGAGTTCTTTGCAAGTTGTAAGAAACGCAAGGATTATTGAAATGGCAACTATTTTTAAGGTTATGTCATAGTTGTGCGAAAATTCACTCAGGCTGCGGCATTACATGTATATCCCCTACTCCGTGGGTTCTGCTCTGGGCGAATTTTCAAACAACGACAACATAACCTTCTTAGGGACAAAAAAAGTTGTCACTTCAATAAACCTTGGTACATGAACATGGCGTATATGTTAGGTAATAGCAATAACAGAAGGAACGGCAGGAAAATAATAGCAAAGTGGTTGGTGGAGAGAGAAAATGCTGTCTGGCCGTGAATGAAGTTCTATTTGCGTTGTGTTTACTTACTTTGTCTTTTTAACGCAAACAGCGAGTGTGGACAATTCAAACATAAATACTACATACAATATTTGAACAATCAGCTACTACAGCCTTAATATTCTCCATGCATCCAAGACAAATACACGACCACTGATTTCTCAGACTATGACTACATTTCCCTATAGAATTCCACGCTTACGCTCAAAGTCAGTTTACAGGAGCTCACGGGGAAACCTTTCTATTAGTTGGAAATTCTAATATTTATTTATTAGGAAGCAGTGGTCGCCTCTGAAGCTACATTACTCTTTTAAGTAATTAATGACTTCATACCAAGCGCCCATGGTTGTGAAGAAGGATACGAAACCGTAAGAACCAGCAATGAGTGCCTAAAGCCTATGCAGCCATAATTGCTAATTTATGCCTTAATGTCTTTTATCCCTATTCAAGAGTCTACACTCAACCGCTGTTACGAGTATTGCGTAAGCAAGAACACAAATGACAGACAAGAGACCCAGCAGTTGTAGTATTTCCAAGAAGACTTAAACTAAACGTCTGTGGTTACTTTCGCAAAAAATAATGGCAGAAATTTCCTCTATCCGCTTCCCATAACAGGTTTTACGATTGTATTTCAAAGAAAGGTAATAGAAGCTCCCAAGTTCCATCCAACTCCAGCATATTACATTATGACGTAACATATTACATGCTGGAGTAAGTAAATACTTTACAAAAATTCCCAACCAACCTATCCTTGAGTCATTTGTTTACCAAGGATTTAAGATTTGTAACTTTTGTAATACCTCGTACTTAAGAAAGTGACAGTACCTAATCTAGACGGAAAAATGAGGTATGCTTTTACTAAATGAAATAAACTCATTTAAATATTTATTGCTTCAAGACAACCTGAACCAACCATTTCAAAAATAGTTGTACACACAACCGCACTAACCACCAAGCTGAATTTATTGAGCTTTTCTTAGTATATGTAGTATATTAGATTCATTTTGCAAAATAAATATATGTAGAATAGAAACGTATCGAAATCCTCCAGTACATATCTTCTATATGTCACTTAGGAAAATGTTTGATTAAAACACACATTTTCTATTGCTTTTATTAATACTTCCTACATGTATGAATGCAATAGCAACATAGTTAGTAGCAATAGGCAATTACGTATGTTTTCTCGTAAATCCCCCACAGTTGAGAACACTATTCATTTTTGTCATCAAAATAAAAGTAAAGGTTGTTCAAGGTTCAAGGATAGTGGAAAGAGATACAGTGAAAGGAACTGGCTGTAAAACGAGCCAAGTAGGCAAAAGTGCATTTAAAGTTTTACAACCAAATCGTAAACTTCGTCTAGCGCATACAAAACAAAATGTTCAAATGCCCGCTTTTACTTTCCAGAAATGCCAATTCAGTAATAGTTATAATATGATAATAATGGCGAACTAAAATTCAAAATGGGAAACCTTAATAATTGTAATGCGAAGTCCGAACAACCAGCATCAGTAATGCCATACAATGTGCAGTCATGAATGCAAACTGCAGTTCGTAGAAATATTATAGTAGTAATAACCGAAAGCTTATCATCTACCAAGTTAATATATGCGACGCAGTGGCTGAAACTTATCCTTTATCTAACCTATGACCTCTCTGTTCACAGACACCTTCCGTAGAGCTTTTGCAATCAACCCTTTCCTCGTAAACATATCCAGAGTGAATTTTAATGCAAATGAATTCATTCCGCAACAAAACGAGAAACGGTATTACTAACGAAATTATGATCTACTCATTGATATTCTCTATCTCTATTTCCTAGTATAAAAGCACATAAAATATTCTGCTTCTCCTTTACACTTATATCTACTCCGTTTTTGCCCATAGAATATTATTATAAACTACTTACTAATAAATAGATTTACAAAGATGAATAAGTTCCATGCTGAGTTAATTCAGTTTTAATGAACTGCGATGTCGAGGAGGCAGGAAAGTTTAAGTCCTGAGTCTCGAGTACTGAAGCGATGACATTAAAATGTTAGATATCTGGTCTTCGTCTTCGCTAGCACTAACGTCATTAAAGCCCAAAGACACTACTAAGCTTTCTCTTATTTATTAGTAAAAGTTTCAAGGTTGACTAGTACAGAGTCTGTCACAGTGTCACACTGTAACAATCCAGACTAACTGGTGGATTAGCTATAGTTAGCTGCCATAAATTGTTATTAACAATTTTTGTGTTTGACTATAGCTGCCGTAGCTGTACTAAGTACAGGGCGATTTTTATACATAATATGTACAATTTTCACCGTTAAAGTTTTTCTTTCTATAAATAAACACTAATTTCACACTTTCATCTTGTTTTCACTTTGGTGAAAGTGAAATCAGTGAAATGAAAGTTTCTAAGTGGTCATTAGATGCACATTTTCCGCACTATAAATTTTGTGCACGGGAACAAAACACTGACTTACAAAATGAAAATGGTGCTACAGTTGAGGAAAGAGTACCCTGTACTATCGTTAAACGGCTTTTGTAAGAAACTGAAAGTACTTAAGACATTTTATTTTCAGCATGAAGATAGTGTACAGTACTGGTTGTAAGTTGTAGTTGGTAAGGACATGAACAAATGAAGGCAAGATGCTATAATCTAAGAGATCATTTTCGACTTCTTCTGTAAATGTTAAAAAGCTGATAGCGACGAGTACTCTCTCTTCCATGAAATAAATTTTCTTTCTCAATTTTAGCAAAGTCTTCTTTACGAACATCAAACAGCATTTACTGAACGATACATGACAGCTATGTAATTAGATTTGTCCAATTGCTTCAGGAAATGTTTATCTACTACTTTCACCATTTAACGTATATTAAGTATTAGGTATAGACACACATAATTATTTTCCAGTAATATCTCCAAGTCATGGATACCTCTGAAGAAACTATTTATACTCCTATAATTGGAACTGAAGAAGTTCTCCAGCTCTACAGATTAATACCCAAGGGAAAGTAGAGGCACAGATAGGTCCTGCCATGATACCTTCGCTAATTTTGATATAATTATCATCCAGTTTGTGGTTGATCTTATACGTTACTTTGAATTCCCAAGCTGACATAACTAGTTCCATAATTTATTGCAAGAAGAGAGAATTCTATCTGTCAATGTTTCGTGGTTTTACCTACCCACATTAAATAATAATTACTCAACCTGTCTTGTTAAATGTTAATTAGCAAGTTTTTCCAATTTGGCCACAATTGCTGGCCCTCACGCAGCAACTGCAGATCGATAAACAGTTAGGTAGGTATAGAGTAGATAATTATCAGATGGATTGGCTTTGTCTAAAATAAAAGACCTAACTTGACATAAAATACGATTTTTCAAAGTCACCTAATTACTTAGTACATTCAATTCAGCAATTGCACAAATACTGAAAGCCACTCATGGTCTATATCGGTTGATGTTTGTGAAAATGTGCACCATGATAGTGCTAACAGTTAAGTTACTATTACTAGTTTACTGTTTACTATGCCTTTGCCATTTACTACTTACTCAATCCTTGGATATTTTGGAAAGATTAAGTAGTTAAAAGTTAATGTTGATAGATAACAAGTTTCTATTCACATTCTCAACAGTCAATAAAAGTAATAAAAGCACAGCTTCGCTTATGAATGGCAGCACGAATGAGTTCATAATTCATATTATATCTGATTAAATATGTATTAACTATGTAAAATGCATGAACAGTACATTTTACTGTTTACACTTCTTTATAGATCAATCTAACTGGATATTTGCGGCATCTGGACAAGCCAAGACTGTTTTTTCTTGCTCAGTTAAATCCGTTAAATCATATGCCTGTCTGTTATACAATACAATATACTCCATTTGGCCTTTAGTGAATCTTAATAATTATTGAATTGCATATTTATAAGTGCACATTCATTAGGTACTATAAATATTGTGGTATTTTATATACTGTACACAGTGTACACTGTACAGTATTACATTGAGTGTACAGTTTCAATTTCAATATCTAAAGAATTTTATCAAAAAGCTCCTTGGGAGACTTGTTTGTTGCTCGTTTCAATTAAACCTGACTCTGCTTGACATATATACGACATTCCCCATACTCCACATTCCATTCAATGTTGAATTGGATTTGGATTGGAATCAACTCTATTTACAAGAACATCCATTCACTATTGCATGCATGCAATGTTGATTTCATTTCGGCTAATATCCAGAGTTGTAGACTGTAGTTCCTAAAGCATCGTGATTTCAGTAAAAGCAGATAAAAGTGCTTAGGTAGATACTCCAGGATTCTAACCAATCTCAAGGCTGTCATTCCTTATCTCTGACTTTATGTCTGCCTTGTAGTAGAAAGAAAGAAACTCAGTCCAACTGTCTTACAAATTAAAACCTTTCTTAGTTTCTTCAGTTTCTTATTGAAAATCATCTGGTACAATTTATGAATTGCTTTTGTGTGAGAACATGGACATAGAGAGCTTAGAGAGATGCTACTTACAATGGGCCTGCATGAGACAGCGTAAAAATCAACTGACAGTGTAGACAACTTAAATAATATGACTTGATGAGTTTTCCAGCTGAAATTAATGAAATTGACGAATTGTGCGGGGGGGGCTTTTGTACCAGGTGCATAATTAACTAACTATTAGTTTAGCATTGCTGAAGAAGAATAAGTATTGGGACTGTAAAAATTGAAATAGCAATGGGCATGCTGGTAAGTTCAACCTCACCCTTGATCTATCTACAATCTACATGCCTACCTTTAGACGTTCGACAATCTTATACCATGTTAAAATACTCTGATCAGTTTATAACAGTCAAACGGAAAACATACAAGTTTAATTGCAGAAAAATATTTCTCTTAATTTGTCTTTTCTCTTGGTCTTTGACCTAGTCTTTTGGTTTGTATAGTTCAATCAAAACATATTTGTTCATTCTCCATGATGTACAATATAACTCGTTAAAATTGTGTTGGATAGACAGTCTGTGGAGTTATTTTATTAACAAAGATGTGCTCTGTTCAGCCTGTTCATTGTGGTTCATTAGCAGACACAGAACAGATCGACAAAATAATTGAGCCTCTAAAAATTAATACTGAGAATACTGACTGACTACTGAATTCACATACAAGTTCGGAAGCATTTAATTCCCTTTGAAATGACATGCACTATTTCTAACTACATTTTCCTTTTGCTGTGCATACTACGCAATTTTCCAGTCAATTCAGTTTTCCATTCAAATTTCAGCAGGTGTATCGTGATCTACATAATATTGTGCGCTGAAGGCCAAAAATGTGAAATACGATGGTGATGTACGTGGCAAAAATATTGGAGAATGTGCCCAAAGGTAATTTAAGTTAAATTCTGAACCTCGGCGGGATTTATCTAGACCTCACTGTAATAATATATTGCACTAATGTAGCTTGCACTATAATGTATAATACATGAAATTGGAAACGGAAAGATAATATTATGCCCTATGCAACTCCATGGCACACACAACGAAAATACCGGATTCAGCTTGACTGCACTCTAATAGTTAAAAGAATCTGTGTAAAAGTATTTCAAAAATTCCTTTCTAGCCACGACATATCTACTTGAGTTTCCTCCCGCATATCTGAGTAAGTTGCAGGTAGGGATCTTTTATATTAAAGGATGACTATAGTATCCATCCAATCTCAATTCAGTGAAACGAAAACGAAAATCCCCAAATGCTCAAATGCAGCCTAAAACGATTCACTTGGTTTAGAAGAGCTGTTGAAGTAGAGCAACCCTACTGAGCTTTACATTTATATTAGCAGCATAATAATATCATTATATTAGGATTTGCCACCTACCTATATATGAAGGATTCCCTTCAATGGCTACATAACGGACTTGTACAATACCAGCATTCTACTCATCTTCAAACTTTATAGTAGTACGGACGAAGGACAAAGCACCATTCGCCCTTTTATTGCACAGACACACATAACTGAATTTGGGAATATTAGCTGGAAAGTATGGATCCTATGGATTCGATAAAAACAGAACTTGCTTCGCAACTAAATACTTGTGGACCCACCCTGCATCGGTAAATACTTTTCCTCTACAGTCTGAGCAAAGCACGTTCTACTTTTCCATTTTCTTGACGTTTCTCTTCTTTTTTCTCCATTTTGAATGCACATACTAGTTAAATATTAAGCCAAAAGAGTATAAAGTATAGGTATTAGGTATAGTACGACAGAAAATAGAATTACCCCCCCCCCCAATACAGAGTCACAAATTTGAAAAAAATCATTAAATATCTCATTTTTTAAAAATATTTTCCCAAATCCCCCAACAGGTAGGGTATCAGATTTCTTCCGTTTTCAGTTTTCATACGCAGCAGCAAGAATGATGCAAGCACGTATGAAAAGTTTAAACAAATTCTTTATGCTCGTTCTAAACTTATGGTGCATAGGGAACAGAACTACCAGATATGTTAACCATTCCTATAAGCATACTTATGTCTCTCTCCATCAACTTAATAATAGATCGCAACAAATCGTACTCTTCAAACCGACTGAATAACTGAAGACTTTTCAAACTAAATTGTATTAACCTTTGCAATACCCCCTGCTTTGCTAGTACATCTCTAATACCCAGAAAAACGTTTCAAATTGTCAATGATGCTTTTACGTTAACTTGTATTATATATATTCTCATTCCACATCCACTGAAAGTTGCCATTCTTATTGCCAGTTCATGCATTGCTATTGTATTGGAATTTTTCTGGAAGCTGTAGAAAAGTAGGCTTTAATTTATAAAGCTGGGATTTAGAATTTGTATGGTATAATCTATAATGTATTTAGGTACGAATAGAACTGAGTTCGTTTTCAATTTCATTTTCAGTCACTCATACTGTTCATTAAATTGTCATATACATAGACGTAGTTGGGAAGAAATCAAAGGAATAAATCCCATTCGCAGAAGTTGCAATCCGTCAAATTGGAGTAATCGGCATGGTATGAACATCGACTTAAATAAATACGAGCCCTGTGCATACATCCACAAATAAGAGCATTAAGTAACGTAGTCAATGCAGAAGTGCCAGAGGCATCAATCATGGAGAACTTGTACAATGAACGAATAGGAAAAAACAGAAACTGCAAAATACTAGACATCAGATGATAATAGCTAGTGCAATTCTTTGAAGCATTATATTGCATGCACGTGAATTGGAAATTGCAAACCGAATAAATGAAACAAGCTGAATATCGTGTCACAAATATTGACACTGACACCCCTATACAGACAATGATCTGATCTGTAAAGGTATAGCTACAAGGTTTCATCAGAACTTGACTGAGCTCTTTATTGTTTGTGAGTAATATCACTTCCATCAGTAGTATCTGTACTATCTGTAGTGATCCATTCTACGGTGTACGTCGTGTTATACATTTGCATTATAGCAGTCAGTAGTCCCTGGATTCTACATAATATTTCAATTTCAGATGTTGGAACAAGATATGCAGCATCATACCTACTACTACCTACTTCTCTTTGAAATTCTTTCAACTGTAAATTTGCAGTTTAACTCCGCAAATGTGAGCTAAATAATTTATGTATGAATGTGCCTATACTACGCTTTGACTTCTTTCGAGAATCCTGACACCAGAGCAGACCACATCCACATAGAATCGTACATACCATAACGTTGGTTATATGATTCTAATTCTTGTTTGGTATGATGCAATTGATATTTAAAGCACATTTGGCCTATATAAGCACCAATATTAGTTGAGAGGAGATGAGAGGGCTAAATACGCATTCTTACTTACATAGTTCTCAGAGATGAAATAGCAGACAGCAGAATGATATTAGATAATAATGGCTTTTGCTTTGAAACTATGAAGAGAGAATGAGATGATGGGTTCCGGAGCTCAGCGGGTTACTCTGCTCATGGCGTTGCTCTCTTTCTTCAAAATTGCTCATCCGATATAATTTATTATATCTCTAAATTGCTACGTATTTCACTCAGCTCCTTCTCATAACTATACAACCTCTTCTACATAAACACATAGAGAATTCCTCTGAAATTCCATCTACTTGAGTGTACTCGACTTGACGTTGTGTACCTACTTAAAATACCGGTTACGTACACTTAGTGGATGGAGAATAGATAAAAAAATAATTAGACCGTTTCATGTTACTCGCCTCATTTTCTTACTCTAGAAATATTGCTATCTGATGCTTTCACTTATTTCGCATGTCGAAATGCACAGTTGACTATCAACTCAACTCGAGACTTTTTAACTAGTAATTTAGGATCGCAGTTAATGGACGACAAGTAGACACCCAATTTGTAGTACTCAGCAATTAAATTGCGTGTTCGGGCTCCATGGTACAACCCAATTGGAATGTACGATATAATTCAAATGCCTACCAAAGTCTAACTACTACATGGTCATTTCATTTTGATTACTGAAACCTAGTAAGTTTTCCAATATAAGCGTCTATTTTCTCTTCAGCAATTGACTTATAACTCCACTACTCTTCCAGGGTGGTCTAAAGTTAGGAAGATGAGCCATGAGCCTAGCTATATCAACAGGAACTCAGTAAATCATAATTACCATTTATATAGATAGAGGATATACTTTCCCCACTTACTTTTTCATTATAACATCTAGCACTAGCAACGCGCAACTAAGTAACGTGTTAAAGTTCATTACATTCAGCTCAGAAACGAGGAAGATAATCAACTACATATTAGTCAAGTTATCCAATTTAAACCCAAATAGTATGAGTCCACCGACAAAAGACCTCTCTCTCATGTCTGCAAGGCATAAAATAAATGTCAAACATCCGTAGGTAGTGCTCTTTCGGTTGATTTACGTCATATGCTACAATATTATTACACTATAGGGTTGGAATACATCGTTGTGAACAAAGTCAAGTATCAAGTTCCATAATTTCTACTACTTACACAGCTAGTAATGAGACGGGAAAAGTTACTTTAGATGAGATATCAATTTACCAATTCATGCTCAGCAACTGTATCCTTGCTACAGGAAGATCCAACCAATAGGCAACATATTTCCCACTTTCTCTTTTCATATGTCAGCATCACACTAAACTTTCACCGCCACGTTTTGCTTCTGCTGAAAGTTTTCGGTACCTTTTTGACTCAACCTCACTGTACATTTACTAACTAGCCCAGACTCAGACACTCAGACTTGACGCTAATTAATAGACAGGCCCCCGAATTTCAAGTGTAAATAATTTTGTAACTAACATAAATTATTTCGAACATTGCATCATGTACGGGAATATCAGCGCTATAAATATTCCACATCTATAAATACTATTAGAAATTGAATATAAAATAATATTAATGTATTATACATGTAGATATACTTTCTATCGGAAAAGACGTCAGCGGTGAGAGTAATACGGTTATGTAGAATATCCTTCAAATGTCCATTTTGGTCTATGTGATACCTATAGGTACATTTCATTTTCATCTCAGCCCATAATCTAAGACAAGTAAAACGCAGTAATGTAATTTACTAATTGACAGTAGTACATCTACTAATTTACTAATCTAAGCTGTCGTAGACAGTTAGAGTGCTATAGAAAGTTATTCTTACCTCATAGAACTTTCGTTTCAAGAAAGAGAATATATTTCAAATGAGACTAGAGTTCTTATAAGTTGGTTAGTAAACGGCTGATGTGAGAGAAAATAAGATTCCCAAGTCATCTTGGGCATGGAACGTGCTAAGAATTCGTTTAAGAACTCCTATGAATCATGTGGAATAATGTAATGGATATAAATGTGCTTAATAACCCACACCCAGAGACCTACATTTCTTACTAAACTACATAAATATATAGCAATAATTTTCAGCCTTCTAATAGAAGAATGAGTACTAGTTCCCCACAGACAAAAGAGAAAGTGTTTATAACTGGAGCTTTTACTTACCGATAGGATCAACGAGTGTTAAATGGTCCACAAAGTCACGTTTTCCAAGGTAGACAGTAATCTAAAGAAAAGAGAAAACCAAATGGTATTAGATGCATGGTACTATGGATAGAAGAGTGATATTTCAGAAATGTCTTTTGAGAAAACATTACATAGCACCATAACAAAAGATATATGTCAAAACAAGGGATAACTTGACATATAACAAGCCCTCTGTGGGTATATTTTGTAGGTCAGAATGAAAAGAGCAAGAGAGTATAAATAAAAGGATACCGGGCATAAAATAACAACTGAAAGCGACAGAATAGAAAAGAGAACATGATTTCTCAGACTAAAGTTTTCTTTTCCGATCTGTCCAGTCAATCTTGTGCTGTTCGTTTCCTGGAAGTTGTAACCAGTTGATAATGGGAAAGATAAGAAAGAACAAAATGATCAAAGAAAACTAGAATAAATATTTTGACTATTTTATGGACGCTCATTTCATAAAAGATCCCATAGCACACATGTTCTATATTGAAAGAAGAAAATCAATTGAGTACCTTGCCATTAGGAGAGCTTTTCTTAAAAACTCTAGTGCCTTGTCTCTTGCTGTTGTTGTCTTCCATCTTTGTCAAAATTCCACTTCAGAATAAAAAAGAAATAACACACTTATCTCATTAGATCACTTGATGACAAAGACTATAATACGAAGTGTTTAGCAGCTGGTTTTGAGGAGGAAGGGAAAAACTATAAAATAACACTATGCACAACAGCTGGTTTCCAGTCAAGTTATCGTTGTTTTGTGGTGAAACGCGTTTTCTCCGAATTTCCTTCGTGTACGCTTAAATGGAGCGAAATGGGGGAAACTAAACCGACAGAGAGTTCCAGCCGAGAGAAAAGTGAGTTAATGCTGATGTTTTGTTATTCTTTCGTATCACCAGCAGCTTTTTGCATCATGGAGACTTCCTTTGGTGTTTCTGTGATATGATCTGGAGTCTTGTGATGCAAGTTCTCGCTTATTTTTTCCTTTTGTCTCTTTTCCTCAGACTCCACAGGGCTGAAAATTGTTTATTGTTGCTTTGTCCCGAGTTAAAAAGGGGCTAGGTCAAAGCCCGAACAATAGGAAATCAGCTTTTGCTAACAATTCACCCGTGTCCAGAAAACTAAGTCCAGTTCAATTTTGACCAATCCAGAGAGACCTGAAATATACAGACAAACAGAAAATTGTAATTATACCTTCACAGCAGGAGAAATGTTTTATCCTTAGCAAAAAATGAATTCCAGCTAAGCCGAGTCAGCCTTCTGTCTTATGCAATGATAAATTATAACTGAAAACGTACATATTAGATATGAAAAATAATAATCTTCTTGGAGTGGTACTACTATAAGTAATATCAATAATTTTATAATGCACATTTATATAACTGAAATGGGATTTATTTCTAAAATTTCTAGCTACTGGTTGCTTTCTTTGTTCTAATGCTCTGCTGACTACCCAAGTAATAATAAGATGTAACAAAAGAAAAGTTTTATATTCACTGTCACACGTTCTTTTGTAATAGTGGATGTTACTTTTCGAAGAATATGCTCTGCTGAGTTTTACACGAGCGGCCATTCTTACAGCTTACTATTTCTACAATGAAATGATAGTAAAGAAAAGTAGAATCACAGTCAGATCTTCACTAGAGCTAGTGTCTTATGAAATACAGAAAGCTCTATTCACAGAAAGATACACAAAGAAGAGAAGACAACTCGCCTTTCACTTTCCCTCTGGTACTTATCCCAGAGAAAGTTAAGAAAAAGTGAAAGCAAGAACTTTTCCTCACCGCAACTCTTCTTTAGTACTTACATTACTTTGCGTTACATACGCTGTTAAGCTTTTCCCTCAATCCTCTTTTCATCGTTTAATCTTGAATCCAAATAGAATCTCTTTCTCATATTATGTGCACAGAGTTTTTGAGTGCACTTGTTACCATCTACGTCAACGTCCTACTACATAACCTACCAATCTACCGACTACTGTTATGTATACATAATCCTTTTTTAGATAAGAGAACTCAAAAGTATACCTATCTTCTTACGAAATACCGAGATACATTGTGTTGCAGGAGACTTACATGTTTATTCAATTTCATATAACACCTGGACACTGATTTTATATGGTATCAAAGAAAAACAAACTTCAGACACTGATTCTGACTAGACTACAAATTCAGCAGTGATTTGTCTTACTATAATGAAATATCCGATAGAATGCAGGTCTAATAATGTTGTTTCAAAAAATAGTATATCTAGTCAAAATGGAAACTTAACGAAAAGTTTCAATTTTCAGTGAAGCAAACATTTATAAACTGTCTACAAGAGGATTTAAATACGCACCTGAATCATTTCTCAGCAGTTAACTAGTTTTATTGCCAAAATTACAGAATTGTTTTTCCGTCTGTGATGAAAATGTTGAATAATGCATTTTCTGCAACTTCTGCTGCATAGTTTAAAAAAGTGTGCACTATATGACGGTAAACAAAGAGCGGAAGCCTTTATTTACCTATAACTCTCTAATAGGTTATAGCAGTTTCGAATCTATATGTCTAAGTTAAAGAACCTTGGCTCTGTAGACATAAGCCAGAAGTAGTTACATAATGCTCTTCTTTTGTCTTAGCAGTTTAACCACCTCGTCCAACTTCTAAGGTTTTGTAACAATAACATTTGTACATAAGAAACAGCAAAAGTTAACACAAGAAAGGACTTAAGAAAAGGGAATAATGGAGAAGTAGCCAAGACCAAGTTGTCTGTAGCCACTACAACTCAGAGATAGTCGTAGCTAAGGGCAGAGGTCCGATAGTGATAGTACCCATAGTTTCTTTTTAACTGCTCTACTTGTTCCTACAGATAGTTCAACTCAACACAACTGTGCTTTTCTTAGGCTATGGCTTCATTGCTTCCTTTCTCCCCGTCTTCTCTCAGCTCTGATCTTAGTCTGATGAAAACTTTCAGTTAGGGTTTGACTTAAGACAGCTTGCAATCTCCCGTCGATCGATTCTCAATCTTGAATATAACCTACCTTGTCCTAGCCAAAGGTAAAGGCGATATTGCTTTATAACTCAGTCTTTTCCTAACCAAAACCAAGATGAACATGAAAACAAATCACGTTCCATAATATTCTACACGACTACTATTAAATGACATTACCAAACCAAATTGTGCATACCTAACTACTACCAAGAAGACAAAACCGGAACACCGAGATGAAAGTTAACACTCCACCTAAATACTACATAAGACTTAAATATTTCAAGGAACATTGTTTGTCCTAAACCGTTAGATTTCATTCACAAAATTACACTAAGGGGACACCAACGTTTAATACTATTGCGAAACAATGTCAAATTATAGTGTCCGGAAATATGGAATGAATTTTGCAAAACAGGAAAATTACAATCCAATTTCAGAATTATTCGGTCGAGTCTTGGGGAATTGTCCCCAACTTCTGAATTATGGAAATATTATCAATATTCTCAAAGTTAATTTATTTAAAATCTCTAAGAATATCTGTCTGAACAGATAATTACGGAATGAATATACATTTGTTAAACAGTAGCTAGAGAAAAGGTCTATAGATGCGAAATTACCTGAATTATCTACCACCTATGTAAAATTTAATAAGAGGATACCTACGTCAGATATGACTTTGACTGACAAAGGTAAGGTATGGTAACTATGTAATAATGATGACTATAAAGGATATGAAATGGAAACTTTTATGTATGTGCTGGCACATAGCAAGTCTAGCATAAAGTTGTTAGTAGTATTACTGGTACAGGAAAGGAATTGCAATAAGAGATCAAGAGTTAGAAAGATAAGATTGAAAAAATGTATCAAGACAAGATTACCGCAGGATGAAATAAAGATGTACAGGAGGAAGAACATAATCCACTGGATAAAATGTTAAAGATATTACGAAATAAGTATATACGCTTTTCTATCATATACATTACAAAAAGTTATATGAATGTAATATTAAATAGGGCACAGTTATAGGTGATATTATAGCCTAAAAGGATTATGCCAAAAAAATAGGAAAGCAGCCTAAGGATGATAAAAATTGAAATATTGATACCAAGATGTATGTAGTATTTCCAGAAGATTTACGAACAAATCTCAGATTCAGCTTTCTACCCGAAAGACTCCAGCTGTACTGATCGTCGTGAATACGTGAAGAGCGAAGGTAAGGCAGGACTAGAGAAGTGAAAGCAACTGCTGATCAGGCTTTTGTCCTTTTGCTTTCTCCCTGCCATTTCTGAAGTAACATATTCCTAAACATAACCCATCTATAGCCATGCGTAGGGGTCGGCTAGTTTTCTGACAAAAGTCTATGTACTACTTGATTCCAAATTGAGACTTTCTCTTTCGACTATTTCACACACCACAATCTACTAGGGACCATTGCTATAGTACATACAATTATTTCTATTATTCTAGTAGGAATATCATTTTCTCGTCCCTTTTCACTTTCATACTCTCTATACCTACTAAAATGATTTTAGATGACTTCTGCTCTGCATTGTCTGCATCGAGAATTTATTTTTGGTATGTAGTAAGCCTAAGGTACAGTTTTTTTGAAATCATTCACGGAATGTGCAGTGCACTGTCGTAAATGTGTTATTCACTCATATAAATCAATCAAGTTAATATTACACTTCATATAGATCTAAAATATCTGATACCAATGCTGAAATCGATAATCATGGAAATACAATGTTGATTTGACTTTCGACTGGGAACAGCGAAACAACCTGTTGTATGTGTCCGTGGAGCTATCTGTTTTTCGTAAGTACAAACACTTTTGAACATCATTGTGTATCATAAAACAAACAGGCTTGTACTGTCTCAGAGTGGCAAGGAGTTCTCTATTTCTATCTAAGAAAGAACAGAAACAAAAATGCTCTTCACAATTATTAAGTTGAATTTTAGTGCTACTGGTTGCATATCCCAATTCTAACACGACACGAAGTTAATAAATTCAAATTAGATGTTTCTCGCAGTGTGCATTACAATTACTATTAACATTGCAACATTGCATTAACTATTTGCATTGCTATTAAATTAAATATAATCCAGGCGGACGAACTTTTATTTGCAGTTACTTACTTGACTTCTGAGGGTGATGAAATAGCAACGTAAATTCAAATTACTGTTTCAGCTTTAAAAAATGTACAGAATCAACACGGGTACGTTGTTACAGACCTTCAGTTTTAAAATATTTACCTTGTTTAGTTTGGATAAGTACTAAGTACACATACCAATCCTTCCAGAAACAGACAATGTCTATAGACCGAGCTAGTAGATTGAAGTACAAAAAGTAAAGTTTTTGCTACAGTACAAGAAATAATTTCTATCATGTAGCTGCATGCTTCTGTTTCATGGTCATTGAATGATGTGACATCAAGGGTGATGATGCTGCAGGAAAATCAAATCTTATTGCAATGCACACTTTAAATATATTATTAATTCATTTTGTCAACTATTTATACTGTTGAGACGTGAAGGAAAAAAGTCATCACGGAAACTTTACGTAATGTTCCTGCTTATGACGAAATTGATAAACCTAGCGAAACTGATGCCGAACGAGTGGGCTGTATATTTTTAGTAGTTTTTTTATTGAAGAACAAGGAAAATTAGACCACCCTCTCTCAACGAACATTGATTGACTGTTTGATTTTCCCAAAATAATTACATTTCATGACATTTTTTAGAATTGATATATTCATAATTCATAAAACTGAATTTGCATATAGCTATTATAATTATGATTTTTAGAATAAATACTACTATTCTAATAAACAGTAGCTTCGCATGCGGAGAAAAATTAAATCAAGGACTATGCAAACATCTGGCTCCATATTATACTACTAACTGAGTTTTACGCGATGTACCGTACGTGTCGCGCATGCTCAATGCGTGCTGTACTTTATACTACATAGGAGGGGACAGAGGTTTACGTGTGTTTGAGTTTTATAACT